>JAADYF010000246.1:0-28731 GCA_023338175.1 Phytopythium delawarense
ACGAAGAACGAGGCCGGTGCTGATCGCCGGGCGCCGCGAGAACAAGTACAAGACGTGTTCGACGATCGACCTTCGATCAAGCGGCGCGCAGGTCCACGCGCTCGGAACGAGCGACGTGTCGAGCTGCCCTTCGTCTGGCGCCCGGTTCAACCGTGACGCTGACAGCTTCGTCAACAACTGGCAGCTGCTGCGGCAACTCGCAGCGCGCTGCCTACCGCTGCTGCCGACAGCCTCGCGCTCTAGATCTCGAGAGTGTCGAAGGTAGGTGTTATAGGCCCAATCAATACAGGCGTCCAGGGAGCCGTCGTTGCGCGTTGGGGAGGGCACAGGGTTCGGATCTTCGTGCGACTCGGTCGAGTACCTCTCTTCGTCTCGTTGAGGGTGTTGCTTGGTGCTTGAGGCGACGATCTCTGGCGGGAGATGTCGGTCGGCGAGCGGCGGTTTCTTCGTCTGCGGCGGCCGCGACTTGTCGTACACGATCAGTGAGTCCTGCAGTCTAGCTCTGCTCAGGACGCGCCGAGGCCTGCTGCAGACTGCTGAGCGCGGCCGTGAGCCCGGACACGAAGTCCACGAAGACTCCGACGACGAGATCGCGCTGGTCGAAGGTTACGGGATCTCGCACGGGTCCACGAGCTCGCTCCCGATGAGCGCCTGGACCATCACCTCGCGCTGAATTATACATGGGAACATTACCGCGATGGCCTGCCTCGAGATGCGGGCGCGCAGTCGGTTGTGCGTGATGACGATGATGATCGAGTGGCTCTCGACTTTGGTTGATTCAACCAATGTTGCGCGCACGCTGAGAGATTGAGATGCCAGCCTCTCCGATCCTCGTGATCATCACCGCAGACGACAACCCCGCCCGCCTGCCCACATCCGACGTTCGTGTGCGGGCGCCTTTCAACGAACCCTTCTGTTGACCGACCGTCGAGCACACTCTCGCGCCCGTCCGGCATTGGCACCCGGCGCCTCCGTCGGCTTCCCCGGCGCGGCCATCACCTTCGTTGCTGTCGCCTCCATATTGCGAGAATAGCACTCGATGCCGTGGGAGTATGAATCGACTGGGTCAAAATTTATACTAGTACAACAACGCCGCTATGACTCCGCTCATGGTCCATAATAGTACATGACATCGAGTCTTCTGGATAATGATTATCCAGGACGGTAGTCGGTTGGTGACACAATTGCCACAACTGGCCACGGTACTCGTTCGAGGTACCGACCGACCACGACTCGGGAAGTAAACATCAGGTAACTTACATTTTGTTACGAGGGACCTTGGAGCAACCTCCGTAAGTTGGTGGCACAACTGCCATCCAGGCACCGACCGATCCCGAATCGGTACGTAAATATCAGGTAACTTACATTTCTTTTCACTTTTCGGTGATTCCTTATGTTTTTTTGCACATTTTTTTTCAATCGGAATCGACCTACTGCCTCTAGGGCGACAGGGTAATAGCTTACCGAATCGGAGGCGTTGATTGGCTGAAAATATATCTTCGACGAAATATTTCCCACGGCAAAGAATTTCGTCGCCGTAAAAAACCGTGTGGGCGATGATGTGCGTAGTTTACGGTGAACCAACGCCCAGACGATGTAGAACGCCAAATGTAACCTAGAATATTTCGGTGTAACCCAGGGTTATCGTAAGTTACTCAGTGTAACCAAAAAAATCTCCCTCTACAAGGAAGCTTCCGTGCTGCGACGGCCTCCTTGTAGAGGGATCCCGTCCCGACTCCCTCTTTTTTTTCGAGCGTGTTGAACGCCGAGGGACCGACCGACATGCGCCGCCAGGAAGCGCCCGCGGACGTCGAGAACGCCGAGCTCCAGGTACGCGCGCTCGTACGGACCGGCCTCTTCCCGCCGCTGCCTCCACGCTCTGACCGCCATGTGCCGCTCCTCTCGAATGGCTCGTCGCTCGCCAGGACGAAGAGATTGAGGTGCTCCAGGTACGGTCAGCGGGCCTGTAAGGCAAGCAGTGGTCCCTCGACGACGCCGTTCTAACCGCAGATGTGCACGGGGGTCCAGTCCATCTACGATGGCGCCGTCCAGCTGAAGACGGACTTGGACCAGCGCGGAGGTGCTCGGTCGCTCACGGTGGACATCGCGGGCCCGCACGCCATCCAGCTGCTGGTGCACTTGCCGGTCGGGTATCCGACGACCGACGCGCCGGTCGCCGAGATCTACGAGTCGCTCGGGCTCTCGAACGCGCAGCGCGACGAGGTTATCAGCGATTTGGTGAGTCGGTGTGTGCGAGGGCTGCAGTGGTCGTCTATAGACTCACGTGTTCTACCTCGGCGTGGCGTTACAGGCGGCGATCTGCAAGCGGTCGAGCGGCCAAGTCTGCCTGTACGAGTGGATTGAAGGCGTGCGCGAGCGCTATGCAAACGGAGACGTTGGCCCAGTGTCCGGAGTCGATGGACACGTCCAAGGCGACAATGCCGGTCAGCAACGACAGCAGGACGCAGTCGACGCGCTGGGCGACGCCTTGGCCGACCTGCCGGTCATTTCATTCCACTCCGACCCTCAGACGCTGCGTCCGCGCGTGCGGACGGCCCAGGCGGTGCGTGATCCCCCGCGGGAGGCCACGCTCGCGCCGCTCATCTTCCACGGCGCGCCGCTGACGGACCGGAAGAGCACGTTCCAAGCGCACGCGTGCCCGGTGACGAGCGTGGAGGACGTGCGCTCGTTCCTTGCCATCTTGCTGGACGACCGCAAGATCGAGCGCGCGATCCATAACATGCTCGCGTACCGCATCGTGGGCGCCTTCACCGTCAAGGACAACGACGAAGACGGCGAGGACGGCGCTGGGAGCAAGCTGTCGCAGTTGCTGGAGCTGACGCACGCTGAGAACGTGGCGGTCGTCGTCACGCGCTGGTTCGGAGGCATCCTGCTCGGCCCCGACCGATTCAAGCACATCAACACTGTGGCGCGCGACGCGCTGGAGCAGGGCGGCTTCCTCCCCGAGAGCGTCACGGCGCACCACGGACGAAAAAAAGGGAAGAAGTGACCTCGCCAACGTGCACCTCGCTGTGGATATTGCCCCATCGAGCTTCTAGGGGAGCGGTGCGGCCTTCGAATCCAGCTCCGCGCTCATTGTATCGCACGAGTCTGCTCCGCGTATCTCGACATCAACTCGTCTCTCGCCAAGCCAGGAGGAGGCAGTTTTCGAGGCTGTCGGCCTCCTCGCAGTAGTGCACGAGGCGCGTCTTGAGCCGGAACTGCGCCAGGTACGCGGCGCGGCCGGCGTCAAGGATCCGCTTGCACTTGCGGCCGAGAGCTGCGCGGTCCGATTTGCTGATTGTGGCCGCAACAGGCGACAGTGTCAGCGCAAATGCCACGCAGGAGATGAGGGTGAGCAACGAGCTGCGCGCAACGTACCTGATGCCGAGTGTGAACTCCACCGCATCGCCCTCGAGGCCCATGCCGCACGTCGTCCACGACGTCATGCCGGTCAGGAGCTCGAATTCGTCCGGCTTGAACCCTTGCGCAAGGAAAAACTCGGGGTTGATGTAGTCCTGCCACGCGCACACGTGGTGGCAGCACAGCGCGATCGCGAGGCCCGAGAACGCCGAACTGATGGACCGTGCCGCCGAGTCACGGCCAACGCTCTCCTTTGAGGCCACCTCTAGTGTTGGGGCTGGTGAACCAGAGGCCGAGGTGTTGGGAAGCGTCTGTGCGATGGCGCGGAGGGACAAGTCCGTGGCGACGCCGCACAGGTGCTTGGACATGCAGACGACAGGTTTGCCGCGGATCTCGTCCATGCCCGCCAAGTTCAGGTGGCGGATGTCGATCTTGGCGCGAACGACTGTCTTCTTGGCATCGGTACCCTCTACTTCGCTGCCGATGGAGCGGTCGGCCTTGCCTCGGGTGTGCGCGCGGTCCACGAGCACAAACAGCCCGGTCGGGAAGAGCTGGGCGAGCGCGAGCGACAGCATCCCTCGGCCGGCGCCGAGCTCCACGAAGGCGGCGTCGGGGTCCGTCAGCAGGTTGGCTCGCGCCATGTGCTCGAGGATAGACGCCTGCTGCTCGATGTGGCGCAAGACGCTCTTGGAGGCGCCAGCCTGCTGCTTCTCGTCGAGCAGCGCGTCGCAGCAGGCGTGGCGCAGCTTCTCGAGCGGGATCTCGCCCACGCACGCGTCGAACGCTCGCTCGATCCGCCGCCGCAAGTCGGCAAAGTCGGTCGCCAGCTGCATCAGCACCCGCAGTGAGTCTCGACGGTCATTTACCCTCAGAGGCGGGCCAGGCGACGCACCAGCTTGTCCACGAGTCCCTGCTGCTGCTGGGCCGTGGGGACGCTGTGGGCCGCGCCGCCGTCTCCAGCGTCGGCGGCGCTCTCCACGGAGGCTGCGGCGGCGACCTCCGCTCTCCCGTGCGAGCCCGAGTTGATGTTCTCCGAGTAGTACGGCAGGCGCGCCATGGCCGCGGCGTCCTTGACGCGGTTGCACACGAGCACGTGCTTGACCAGGTCGTACTCGTAGACCGTGTGCGCCGCGTCAACGGGGCACGGCACGCGCCTGCGCGTCGCCGCCTTGAACTTCTGCGCCTTCTTGCTGGCCGCCGCGTCATCTGCGGGTAGGTGGTTGCCGCAGAACTGCGAGCCGGCCACGCTGTCGGCCGCGGCGTTAGGATCACGTGCATCACACCACCCCGCCGCCAGTGAGAGGCGAGTCGTACGCACCGCTGGATGTTGCAGAAGCGGTCCTTGCGCACGACGCGGAACATGCAGCGCTCCCACGCGCCGTCCGCCGCCGCCCGCGCCTTGGCCTGCTTGCGCCGCTTGCGGCCCGCCGGCGCGTCCTCCGCCGCCGCCATCGGCCGCTTCGTCGTCTCCATCGACTTGGTCTCCATCGTATCGACTCCTCGCGGCGTAAATGGCTCGCTGCAACCCTCTGGATTGGCTATAAATCGGCTGAAATGGAAGGCTATGATTCGCTCAAAAAGAGTGTTCTATACCGCCTTGTAGAGCGCTCCACTAATAGTTCCAGATATGGATGTGGCACTCTTGAACATGCACTGGTGTGCAGAAACGAGTCGCACGCACCCAAGCAGCCGACTGAGCAAGCAACCACCCGTCATACCCACGAGCTCCAAAGATCGTCGCGGACATTGGTCTCACTTGCGCAAATCCCTTGCGAGACGCACCCGAAGCTTCCAGCTTCCAGCTTCCAGCCCCCAGCCCTCCAGCCTCGAACCATGACGACCCCCGGCAAGTTCCGCCAGGAGCACGACACCATGGGCGTCGTCAACGTGCCCGTGGACGCGCTGTACACGGCGCAGACGCAGCGCGCGGTGGAGAACTTTCCCTACGGCCACCCGTTCACGCAGCCGCTGATCGCGGCCATGGCGCAGCTCAAGAAGGCGTGCGCGTCCGCGAACCAGGAGCTCGGGCTCATGGACGCCGACATGGCCGCGGCCATCCACGCGGCGGTGGACGCGGTCGTCGCCGACTTTGAGCACTACCGCGCGCAGTTCCCCATCTCCATCTACCAGACGGGCAGCGGCACCAGCACCAACATGAACATGAACGAGGTGCTCGCGACTGTCGCCAGCAAGTACGTGTCGACGGAGCAATCGTCCGGCAAGGTGTGATACCCTCCTATAACGCCGTTTCCCCCTTCCTCTTACCTTCCAGGACGCTGGGCAAGAAGGTGCATCCGAACGACCACGTGAATATGTCGCAGTCGTCCAACGACACGATGCCCGCGGCCATCGGCATCGCCACGTACCTCGAGGCGAGCGAGAAGCTCCTGCCGGCCATGGAACACCTGATCAAGACGCTCCACGACAAGGCCGCGAGCGTCGACAAGATCGTCACCACGGGCCGCACGCACTTGATGGACGCGATGCCCATCACGCTCGGCCAAGAGCTCGGCGGCTGGGCCTCGCAGATCTCCAAGAACGTGGCGCGCGTCAAGTCGGCGCTGGAGCGCGTGCGTCTGCTGGCGATCGGCGGCACGGCGGTCGGCACGGGCATCAACGCCCACCCGCTCTTTGGCGGCAAGGTCTGCGATATCCTGACGAACAACCTGAAGGCCCCGTTCGCGCAGAACGACAACCTGTTCGAGGCGCTGAGCGCGCCCGACGCGATCGTGGAGCTCAGCAGCCAGCTCAAGGTGCTCGCCGTGAGCCTCATGAAGATCTCGAACGACCTCCGCTGGATGAACTCGGGCCCGATCGCGGGCCTCGGCGAGATCGTGCTGCCGGCGCTGCAGCCTGGCTCGAGCATCATGCCCGGCAAGATCAACCCGGTCATCCCCGAGTCGGTCGCCATGGTCTGCGCGCAAGTCATGGGCAACGACGTGACGGCCACGATCGCGGGCCAGTCGGGCTCGTTCCAGCTCAACGTCATGCTCCCCGTGCTGGCCAACAGCGTGCTGCAGTCGCTGCAGCTGCTGTCGGTCGCGTGCCGCCTGCTCGCGGACGAGGCCATCAAGGGCTTCACGGTCAACGAGGAGCGGATCTCGCAGCTCGTCGGCAAGAACCCGATCCTTGTCACCGCCCTGAACCCGATCGTGGGCTACGAGATGGGCGCCAAGATCGCCAAGACAGCCTACAAGGAGGGCATGAGCGTCAAGGAGGTGGCGCTCGAGTACACGAACCTGTCGGCCGAGGAGCTCGACAAGCACCTGGACCCGCTCAAGCTCACCAAGGGCGGCATTGCCGACAAGTAGGAGGAAGGATCGATCGGTTTCGATCCGAGGCGCCCGGTCGTCGGGCCCTTGGCTGGCATTGCAGCACACCACGACATGGGATGGAAATACATCAAAGCGATTTGTATCTGATGAGAGGTTGCATTGCCCTTCAACCTCGTCGTGATCCCGACACAGAGACGACGCGGGCCGCTTGTCTATGACATTGTTGAAGGCTCAACCGTCACGCGAACGTTGAAGTGAGCCGACGAACAGCTGTCGACGCGGCAGCGTCACTCAAGCGGTGTTTGGATCACCTCCACTCGCTTCGAGTGACATTGTGGCACCAGCGTTGCCTTGCATGGCCGCACAAGCAACAGATCGAATCCTCCGCTGGTGTCCATAGATAGCACCAAGTATCGATCACGAGTGGGTGAAGCGACTCGAGGCAACCACCAGCTTGCAACGTCCAGCCGGTTGCTTCCGTCGCGGAGGGACATGCAGCCGCCTCTTGAACGAGAAGTCGCTCCTAAAAGATCGGGCATGACATCGCGTTTGGCGCCACGTCACAGATTTGTGGCGCGGTCTCACTGTGCGTTCCAGATACAAGTGTGGCCCATTCATAATTTATCGTGAAAACACTATATTTTTATTTTTCTTCATAAATGTTTTCTGTCATTATGTGCCATCAAACGCACATTCGCACTCAACCGCCGAGGCGAGCAAAATGGCGGCCGAGGCGGTCAAGATGCGCAACCTGAAGGACATCCACGAGGACGACGGCGCGGACGGCGAGCAGGCGGGCGCGGACGCGCAGCCGCTGGACGCGCTGGCCATGCAGCGCGTGCTGGCATCCATGGGCGCCGACAAGTTCGAGCCGCGCGTCGTCAGCCAGCTGCAGGAGTTCGTCCACCGTGCGTCCGTGCGTCCGTCCGTCCGTTCATCCGTCGGCTCGGCTCGGCTGTTGTTGGCTGGATAGGAGGGAGGGAGGCCCTGACTGGTCGTGCGGGTGACTGACTGCCCGTTGGTGACGCAGGCTACGTGACGGAGATCCTCGTCGACGCGCAGGAGTACGCCATGTACGCCGACAAGCCGGTGGGTCCTTTGTCTGTCCCGTGTCCTGCCCTGCGGCTCGAGGACGCGCCGCTCACCCTTTCCGTACGACGCACAGGCCATCGACCAGGACGACATCCGACTCGCGATCGAGTCGCGCCTGAACCACCACTACGCGCAGCCACCGTCCCGAGACGTGAGGCCGCCGCCTGGCATGAGATGACTCCTTCGCGTGTGAACCGCGACTGACGGCAGGTGTCGACGCGCTCAGGTCATGATGGAGCTCGCGGAGAAGCGCAACAGCATCCCACTGCCGCCTATCTCGAGCGAGTACGGCGTGCGGCTGCCCCTGCCCGAGTACCAGCTCGTGACGCACGAGAGCGAGCGGCAGGACCCGGTGCGGTGTGTCCGTGACGCCAGTCGCGGCTCAACTTGACTGACTCGCCGTGCTTGCATTGGCCAGCGGACGCCCAACACGCCGCGCGAAGGGGCCGGCGCAAGTCCGGGGCGATTGTCGAGCTCCTTCGCCGACCGCGCGGCGCAGGCCCAGGGCACGCGCAACAAGCGCGTCGCGCGCACGCCGATCGCCATCAACATCCACTCGACGTGAGGTCAGATGTGTCGTTGTCAAGTAGCCGGCGTCGGCAGTAATATACGCGCGTGACGGACTGTGCGATCGCAACACAGGCTGCGTTGGATCGATAGATTAAATCGCGACAGTGAAGAGGAGATGGAGGCTCGAGGTGCTTGGCCACGGTCGTGTTCGCGGGAGCGGCACTGACCCCCTGACGATGAAAATAGGGCGACCGCTCATCGCACTCGCATTGGAAGTTGACCCTCCCCGACGTCGACGAACCAGGCAGAAGCATGCCTCGCCACTTGTTCATGGCGGCGGCCGCGTACGAGCCCACAGACGCGTTCGTGTACGCGGCGTCCCTCAACCAGGTCGAGGTCGTGCACAAGTGGTGAGCTTGGAGACATCACTCGCTCGCAGCCTCAACCCTCCTGACTGATGTTGGGCATCACAGGATCGCACGGCAGTTCGATATCAACCGGTGCGACAGCGAGGGCAACACGGCATTGTGCGCCGCCGCCCAGAACCATTGCATGGACGTGCTCGAGCTGCTCCTCGACCGCGGTGCTCGCGTGGACCAGCAGCAGCGAGATGTGCGGTCAAGTTGATGCGGCCTGCTCAATGCTCTACCTCCGTGGCAGATCTTGTGATGCCGATCTTGTTGGCAGGGAACGACGCCTCTCCACGTCGCGTGCAAGTGGGGAAAGCTCGGGGCCGCGGAGAAGCTGCTGTCACTCCATGCACCAGTGGACGCTCGAGACTTTGACGTGCGTGAACGCGTGCTTGTCGATTATCATTGCTCCAGCTGACCGAACCATCTATGACTGCAATGGCTGCTTGGGCCGTAGGGCATGACGCCACTGCATTACGCAAGCCAAAACGGCCATGAACTGCTTGTCGAGGCACTCCTCTCCGCCGGGGCAGACCTCTTCATCGCCAACCAGTTCGGCGCCACACCCTCCGACCTGGCAAGCGACTGGCAGCGCCTCGGTATCCTCGCCATGATTGCAGGTTAGTCACAAGAGGTTGAGGAGCTCGCTTGGATGGGACAACTAATAACTCTTCCCTCAGAGTATCGAGCGACGGCGTTCTCCTCTGCCAACCGAGAGCGCGTGCAGTGCGTCGCTGACTCGGTCAGCCTCGATGCAATTCCTTGGGACAGCATCTACGAATACCTCTGCTAGCCTCAGCGCTGAGCTCGCGAACGTTAGATGCAGCGCGGTTGGACCCATGATCTGTGCAGACAAGAATAGATCAGAGGAGACGTGGGCACGCTTTGCGATCAGCGCTCTTGCGTCAACGGAAGGGGGATTGAAGCCCGCAAGCAGGAGCTGCGGCCGTCGTTCAAGAGTCATGGCACCGTCGCTAGGTGCCATGCTGCAGGTGGACCTGTCGTCTCTCCACGCCGATGTTGTCTTGGTACATGCTGCTGCGGCGCTAGTGCCTTCTGCATCAGCTGCTTTTCTCACTCTGCATCTCTCGAGCAGCAGTACGCAAGCAAGGTCGTCGAGCTCCAGCCTCAGCGCTCCGCCGCTTCCTCGGTAGGGCTTTCGCTGCGTTCAGTCGGTGTTCACGACAATTGACTTCGAACTGGTATCAGGACAAGGTGCACATGCTCTTCATCCTCTCACAGAAGCTGATCAAGTGCGTCAGCCGTGAGAGGCTAGGGCCTGGAGACGAAGATGAGTGGAGATTTCGTCAACTAATGTGCTCTTATGGTCGTCTTCCAACGCGACAGGTGGCTCGTTGACGACCGATGCGAGCTCCAGCAGAGCCACGAACGCAAGTGCAGTGACAACAGTTCATGCCGGTAGTGTGCTGCTATTGTTTGTTTCCTCGCTGACTCGCGCTTGTGCTTTCGCAGAGCTTCAGAAGCAGTTGCTCGGAGTTCTTCACTCCGCGAGACAAGAAGACGATGCCGCGAGTGCAAACACAGCACCAGCCGCGTCTGGGCAAGAGATCGTTTCAAGACCATCACAACTGTCAACTGCGTCAGTCGCAACAGACACCTCTGACCTGGACTGGGAGCCCTACAAGTCCGACGAGAAGGTTATCGACTCTCCCGGCTCTTGTCTTGAATCGACTGGTGACGGCTGCAATGCAGGAAGTGGAGAAGATCGTCCTCCGTCTCCTGCGCCAAGCTCTGGATCCACTGACGCGTCCGACGAACCAACAGAGGGGTGGCGTGTGTTCCCCGACGACCCGACGCAGTTGTATATCTATGCGACGGAGTCGTGCCCGCCCGAAGATGAAGCGGGTGAAGAGGGATGCGGTGGCGAATTGGAGAACGCGGGAGCTCCGCCTTCGCGCTTCGGCGCGTCGACCGACCAGCCGCCAGACTCGGACTTGCTTTTACCAGCCCCGACGCCAGCGTCCGGTCCTGACGCGTCTTCACCAGTCGATCTTGTTGACAATTACCTGCTGGTCCACTCGTCGACCCTTCGCATCCAAAAGGTGGCGCGGGGCTTCTTGGTACGACGCTCGTGCTTTCATGGTAAGCATTAGCATGCGCGATGGCTTGGTCTGACATTGTTTGGTGACTCGTGGCAGGTGCGGAGGGGGTTCTGGCGGCTGCTAGAGGAGCTAATACTGCAAGATGAGGAAGTAGAGTGCACATAAAGTTTTTGCGACGGTGCGAGCAGTCTGTGGTCGAATCGTCAACGTGAACGCCGCGCAGGCTGTGGCAATCAACCTGATGAGCTCAACAATGTTCATCTGGGTTGCATGTTGGTAGGTCGCGAGGTGCGAAGTGATGCATGCCCTGCCTGAACGGAGCACCCGACATCACCCGCACGCTTGCCCGCTTCCTGGGGTGTTTGGACATCGATTCCACCGCCTTGGTGGCTCGAGAAGTCGCGCTACTCTCTCTTGTCGAGACGCACTTCGATCAAGCGCCCGTCAATCTCGATCCCATTCAGGCGTTCTGTCGCATACAACGTTGATAGATCGTTCAGTTGAAGGCGTACGCAATGAATCAGCATACTGTGGCTCCCATACCAATTGCTTGCCAGGCATGAGCTGGATTCGCGTATCGAATGATGCCGAAACCGCGGGATCGTCCGTCTGGGAGTTCGGCAATGTCGGCTCGTTCGACCTCACCGACAGTTCGGAACAGATCCTTCAGCTGCTGCCAATTCGTGGTCCAGGGCAGCTAATGTAGACGATGACAACTCACTCCATGAGTGATGCAACTTTCCAACAAACTCCACAATGCACGACTCACATTGCCCACGTAGAGCTGGCGGCCGTCGCTGGCACCTCGCGGCATCGGAGGCTGACGCTTCGCAATTCTGGAGATGCTGCCTCCGTCCGGCTCGCGGTCTTCTCGCACGAAAATGAGCCGTCCCTCAAGCTCCGTGTTGCTAAGCTGCGCGATCGCACAGTTCGCTTCCTCTTGTGTTGCATACTCGACAAGTCCACACCCTTTCGACCGTCCACTTGGCTCCTCCAGGACTGGGAACGCAAACGATCGGCAGAATGGAGCATGAGACTGAGGTTCCAGCAAGCATGAAGTGCATGGAATCGACGGGAAACGTACCATCCGCGTGAATGACGTTGCCCGCCTGCTTCATGTGGTCCTTCAGCTCCTGCCACTTGACGTTCCACGACAGGTTGCCGACGTAGACGCGAAAGCCGCGCTTGGGGCGCGTCGGAGCGACAGGCTGCGCCTCGCGGTCTTCGCGGACAAAGATCTTGCGGCCGCCGAGCTCCGTGTCGTTGAGTGTCGCGATCGCTTGCTGGGCGGCCTCCTCGGTCGCGTATGCTACGATCCCGCAGCCCTGTCTCAACCAGCGTCAGGGTCAGCCGCTATAACTAACTCAGCAAAGAGAGTCTTGACCAGAGGCGCACCTTGGAGCGCCCGCCCCACTCGAGCACGGTGGCGTACTCGACCGGACCGGCAGCCTGCATGTGGTCCTTCAGGTCCTGCCACTTGACGCTCCACGAGAGGTTGCCCACGTAGACGCGGCGCCCGACGCCGGCCTGCTCGTCCATGTCCATATCCTCCTCCGAGCTGCCCACCGCCGCTCCTGCTCACATCCCCACGCATTCCCAACCGGTTACCACCGCGGCCCACACCTCGTCCGACTCGTCCACCGCCAGCGCGACCGCAGCAGCAGCAGTAGCATCGAGCACGGCCGTCCCGACGACTTGGCAGCAACCAGCGACCGGTCTCCACCCAGCGCCCGCGCTCCCAACTATCGGGTAGGCGCGCAAAGGCCGCGCAACCGCCCGCTGAGGCTGCTGCGGACGAGCGCCGGCTGACTGCGGACGGCGAGCTGCTCTACCGACCATAGCGCGCGCTCCGCGGCGGGTACGGGCCGCTCTGCGCGATCCGGTCCGCGCGCTTTCTGCTCCCGCACAGCCGCTGCCGTCAGCCTCGCCCCTCTTCTAGGGCTGCTCGTTCCCACCAGCATACAAACGCCAAGTCGGAGAAAGGCCACGCACGTGTTCTTCATCTTGCCAGCCAGCACACCGGCAGCCGCCGCGGCAGCGGCAGCGGCAGTCGCGGCCGCCTCCTGCTTGTGCTCGCTGACGATGTCGTCCAGCGTCATGTCGAGCTTCTTGTCCGTCTCGTCGAGCCCCATGGTCGTCCGCAACCCTGTCACCTTGTCACTCTCCTCGTGCGTCTTCGCCTTTGACGTGGTCCCCTTTCTGTCGCGGAAGGATGCGGGTCGGCGGGTTTGTCCGACGGCTGCGAGCGACATACAAATCCCCATACAAACCGCGACCACCCAGAGAAATGTTGACCCGACCCGCCATCCCGACCCGCATCCATCAGAACAAGTCGTACAGTGGCAACTCCCTAATATTGTTAAGCATCAAAAGAAAGAAGCCGCAGGGTACCCTCCACTTCAACTTGCGTCGAGCCGGCGGATGGCGGCGCGCAACTGTCCCACGAGCTGCTGAATGTGCTCCAGCTCGACGCCTGCACACCGCATCGTCAACGGAGACCAAGCCACGCCAGTGTCCACAGCGTGAGTCCGCCGCCGACATGCTCCTTTGGCAGGTGGAGACGCACCTTTGGCTGGCGAGGCCGCGGCCGGCAGCTCCTCGAGCATGCGCGACGCGGCACGCAACTGCTCGTCCAACGCGCTGCAAACCCACGTCGTAATGAGAAAATTAGCCTCCACGTCGTCACGTATTGCTGCAGTGATCTTTACCTGATGGTGGTAGCGACGGCCGGTGACGGCGCAATGACTGGAGGTTTCGAGCTCTCGACAGCTGACGGCCGACAACCAATCACATCCGTCAGTTCCCCCATCAAGCTGACAAGGCTATATCATTCTCGCTCACAACGACCTGTGGGTGCGGTGCTGGGCTCTTTGGTGCCGTCAGAGGCAGTCGCCGGGGCAACAACCGAGGCCTCGTAGCCAGCTGTGAAGCTGCTGAGCGACTGCATCACCTCGGGGAGCATCCGTTCTCTTCCGCTCTCGGAAGAAGGCTGAAACAGCAATGGGTCTTTGATCTCAACTGAGGGCTCCAGCTCACCAAAACACCGCAGCTCTGCACTCTCGCGCCCCTCTTCGCTTTTTTCGCTTGTGACCGTCAAAGGAGCAACTGCGGCTTCCGACCTGGAGTCGTCGGCAACTCTCTCTTCTGGGGATTGCAAAGCAGAGCTCTTGTACCCAGCGGTGAATGAGCTCAACGAAGCGCCTACCATGTGCGCATTGATACTCTGATGAGCATCGTTGGCACGTGCCACGCCCTCGCCAGCCGTGTAGCCGGAGGTGAACGCGCTGATGGATTGCGCCACCTCCATCGGAGGCATTGGCCCACTTCGGACAGCATCTTTGGGCGGCGAGCTCGCCGCATACCCTGCCGTGAATGCACTGACTGAGCAGCTGACAGGAATGGACGCATTGGCGCTCGCGGCTTCAGCATGTTGTGCTTGAATCGCCTCGTATCCCGCGGTATAAGCGCTCAGTGAAGACATCACTAACAAGTTCGCCGTTTGAAGAGGCTGGGTGGATGCCGTCGACGCGCTAGCGTATCCACTGCTGAACGTGCTGAGCGAACAGTCGACGGAGATATGATCCTGCTGGACTTGGGTGTTGGCTGCTTCCGTGGAGGCTTCAGACACCTTGTCCGTTGCAAAGCCTTGCGTAAACACACTCAGGGACTGATCCACGGCTGGCAGACTAACAGGGGGTGCATCCACTTGAGATACGTCGCGGAACGGCTGCTGCAGATCAATAGACTCGAACATCTCTGGTGGTATGTCTGGGCGGACCCTGATGTCTTCCTCGAAGTGCTCTGTTGCTTGGCTCGGTTGGAACATCAGAGATTCAGTGGTCTCACCCCCGTAGATCGAGTTGTGATCGTGACTCGAACTTTCCGAGCTGCTGGAACCGCCTGAGCTGCTGCTGCTGTCGTATCCAACTGATTGGTCATCGTCTTCAGAGTCCGAATCCACACTGAAATCTGCTGCTGAGCCTGCTGACACTGGTGTTGGTTCTGCTAAGGCAGCCACCTGGACACTTTTCCCTCCTGCTACTGTAGCGGTGGTAACACTCGAGCTGGGAGACCCCTGCTCGACCACATTATCGCGGAAGAGTGAGACCGATGGACGCCGCTCCTCCGGTCTTGATCCAGCTTTGAGGATCCCCAGCTGGCTCAACTTGATGTTCATGGCAGCCACGGCCTTCGCCGTGTCAATTTGCTTCTGGCGCTTCTCAAGCTGCTCCCGTTCCAACGCTAACGATGTTGAAACCCGAAGCGAGGAGTATGACGATGTGGCAAGACCGTCGACTGACAGACCGAGGAGATCGTTGCTCATGGCGTCAGGATTCTCGAGCTCTCCGTTGTCTCGTTGACCAGCAATATCGGTGTCAGCGAGTTCCTGCGCATTGCCGCGAGTTTCACCGAAAGAGGACTGTAACTCCGCATCGCCTGTGTTCCCATTTGCGATTTCCCCATCTAAGCTTTGAAGGATTGGGGGTGGAGCGTGCACTCCCCACTTCCCACGCGGTGGCTGATGAGCAGGAGACTTTTGACTGGTCGGCAAGCCGCTCTTTTTGGCTTCTTGTTGTGTCGGTATGGCCGTCCTCGCCCAGTCCGGCGTCTGAGAGCGATCAACGGCGATAACTGCACCAGCATCTCCATCTTGTCCGATTGAAGCCAAGGATTCAGCAACCATGACAGTCTTCTTGGCGCTTTCCCGAGTCTTCATCCAGTCTTCCATCGGAACATTTGACATTGGCCCTGGCGCCGCGGCAATCCTACCTCTCCAATCGCCTGATGGTTGTTTTGGTTCGCTGCTCCCAGCATGCTCGGCAGCGGCAACAGGCGCGCTGACTACTGCACAAGCCATTTCTCCTGCTGGTTTCTTCTTTGATCCCTTTACTGCCGGAGCACAAAGTACAGCTGTCTCGGGTTTCGGTTCTGCAGCAGTCGGTGAGGTAAACCCAACCGACAACAACTTCGGGGCAGGGAGTGATGGAGGTGGCGGCGGCATCAGAATCGGTGCGGCTGGTATATTCTGGGGCGTTTTCTTTGGTGGGGACGGCAGCGCCGCCGGAGGATCAACAATGCGCGGGAGCCTTGATTTGATAGCGCTCTGGATGTCCTCTGACAGCCGCCACACGAAAATGCAGCCGTCGTTGCTGCTGGACAGCAATCGTCGGCAATCCGGCGTGAACCGAACACTGGTGACTGCCTCGCCGTGGCCTGTCGCGCTTGCCAACGTCTCTCCGCTCTCTAGATCAATCACATGAATGGTTTTGTCGGACAGGGATCCGCTAACTGCGACGCAAAAGTTGGCCGGACTGACATCGATGTGGTGTTGCTCACCAACGTGATGGGACTTGACATGCTTGCACGAGCTCAGTGCAAGCATGTCAAGCCGATTGTTGCACGCCGCCACCACCATTTTGCGGTCGGATGTGATGTCAAAGTCGAAGATTTTGCCGCCATTGAACGGCACAGAGTTGATGCGAGAAACTTTTCCGCTCGCACTCACGTCAGAGAAGACTACAGTCTTGTCCGCACCGCCGCTTAATAGCTTGCTCCCATCGTTAGCAAACTTCAGCGTGGTGACAGCTCCCGAGTGGTTTTCCAAAGTGCTGGTAACTGCATAGTCTTTCGAGCAGTCGTAGACTTGGACGAGATGATCACGACCCCCTGAGGCCATTGTAAATCTGGTGGCACTGCCAATACTAGCAGGAAGAGCAGCGTATGCCAAGCTGTGTACCTCTGCGTTGTGCGCTCCAATCGTCATCATTGGACTTCCAATCGGTAGTGGAGCGACAAGGATATTTCCCTCACTGTCGCCTGTAGCAATGTGCTTCTGGTCAGGTCGGATCGTGACAGCTCTCAAGCCTGTTGATGGTCCGCGGTCCTTTGCGGCCGAGTGGATGTCGATAGCGTCCTGGTGCGAGCAGCATCCACCCAGGATGATACCGCCTTCGTCTTCAAAGGAGTATTCGCTGTCGTGGTAAATCACAGCCAGCATCTCTTGACTGTATGGGTTCTTCCACGCCTCACTGACAACGCTGGCGTTGCCGGCACTGGGTTCAAAGCGGCTGATCGCGGCTGCCGGCTTCTTGTGCAAGTCCAGATGCCAGATACGAACTGTGTTGTCATCGGAGCATGTAACAAAGCTCCCATTCGGAAGCACACTGCTGGCTGCATCTCCTTCGATCTTCCGCCCATCGGTGTCTACTTCGTACACGAGCTTCCCTCTAGCGCTGACACCGCGAGGACGACCCGCGACCTTCATATCTCGAACACTTCCGCAGTGAGACAGGAATGACCGTTCAACTCGCACGGACTGGAGGTCCGACACATCATAGATGAAGATGCTGCGATCGCTGTAGAGTGCGACGACGTGCGAGCCGGAAACGCGCACAGCAATTGTCGTCGGATAGCGATGTGGCTGTTCCGGATACAGAGGGACTTCGCTCCCATTGTCCATGGTATTTGCGCGATCCGCCGTCCCGAGTGCTGGGGGAAATGGCAGCGTGGCTCGATACTCCAGAGTCGTTGGGTCGAACAGCCGAACGACGGAGCTCGCACCTCCAACCGCAATGTACGCCTCTGTCACTGATACAGCGTAGCCTGCTGGCGTTTCGAGGGATACCAGTCTTTCCATCACTCCCGCAGAACCGAAGCAGCACAGTGTCCCATCCGAAGTGACAGCAAACGTCTTCAGCTTGCAAAGGCCGTAGCCGCACGCAACGCTGGTGAAAGTAGCCTCTGTCTTTGTGGGCATTTCCGCGTCTCGGTGCTCCATTTCCGCGACACCGTTGATCTGCATCCCAGTTGAGGTAAAGCTATCGCTGTCGTCGAGTGGCCAGAACTGTGTCAAGCACATCCACACACGAGTTGAGTGAACGATGTTCCATCTGACAACCAGCTAGCTGGACGCACCTTGAAATGCTTCTCGCCGACTGTAACAAAGAAGTTTCCTTCCTGGCAAAAGTCGACGCCGAGTATCTTGTCCTGGATCTGCGCCACCCCCACCGCCTTGGACCGCATTCGCCCAGTCGCGTCATCTCGAGCGAGTTTCCACGCGTAGATGTGCTGGTCGTGGACCAGCCCAGCTGAGAGCAGGAACGCGCCGTCTCGACTAAATGCCATGCAGGCGACGCCAAATTTGTGCAGCTGGAGCTCGGCACACAGCGCGCCGTTGCTTCCGTCCCATATCGTGATTGCTGGCATGTACCCCTTCTCTCCGATCGCCAGGTACTGGCCGTTGGGCGAGAAGCAGAGGCACGAGACGCTCTTGTCCACGCGGTAGTACCGCACTTGTTTGTTGCGCCGCAGGTTGTAGATGACCACGATGCAGCCCGCCGCGTACGCGATCTCACCCGACACGGGGTTGACGCTCATCATGGCGTTGCTCAGCGCCGTGACGCCGAGCACGCGCTCCAGCGTTAGCCGGGACTTGCCCGGCTTGTGCGCCTGGACCGCTTCCGGCGCCACTTCGACTCTCTTCACCGTCATTGGAGGCGGGATGGGACCAGCAGAGGGGGATGAAACCGCACCCGCTCCTGCTGCTGCTGCTGATGCCGATGCTGGAGTAGTCGGCGACGGATACGCCCGCCCGGCGGTCGGCAGCTTCTTGGCAGCCGCCGGGTCGCGCCGAGGGCCCACGGCACCTCCAGCGACCATCACAAGCCCCGCAGCAGTGCTTCAGAGACCTCTCAAGCTCGAGGAGACCACGAGAAGCGTTCAACGTCGCGCTCGGAGCTCTTGGCGCGCAAGGATCGGTCGGTCGCGCGTCGTTTCGCACACCGGATCGTTTTTCAGCCAATCATAGCGCGTCATTAGCGTCAGCGCGAGTCAGTGCGACTGTGCAACGTCACTCGAGTGAATCGTCCAACTGTCAATGTCACTAATTCATGAGGATGGCGGCTGCCGAGCGAGTTGGTTTGTCGTGCCAGTCGAGTTTTTCGCGTTCGCCAGCGGAACAAGTGACGTGCCACGCTGAAGCGCCATAGTTAACACCAGTGAAGAAAGACGACCAACGGCCGGACGGACGCGCGGCATGCTACCCCTGTACAAGCGCTCGCTGCGCTTCATGTCGGTGCCCTACCTGCGCATGAAGAAGCGGGCGCTGGTTGGCTGCCTCGTGGCGCTCGCGCTGCTCTTCCTGCTGCTCGCGCGCTGGGGCGGAGACGCCGGCGCCGGCTCGCTGGCCGCGACGGACGGCGGCGTCCCGCGCTTCCACGCGGACCAGGCACCGCACAGCGAGCCCACGCCCGCGCAGCTCGTCCCTGCGCAGCACCAGCGCGCTGGAGAGCCGGCGGCGGCGCCTGGGATCGGCGACAAGCCGTTGGCAGCCGACGGAGACGCCGCGGACGACGGCGTGGCGGCGCACGCGCCTTTGGTGGTCCGGCTGCTGCTCCCGCTGGTCGCAGGCTTCTGCTTCGGCTTCCTCGGGTCGGTGCCCGTGGCCGGCCCCACGTCCGCCATGGTGCTTAAGCTCGGCATCCAGGGCAAGTACCGCGCGGGGCTCACAATCGCGGTCGGCGGGGCCATCTCGGAGGCGGTACGCGCGCTCTAACGACCGATGCGGCTGTGAACGCAGTGAAACTTACCAGCTTGCGCCGCTCTTTGCACTAGACGTACGCTGGTATCGCGTTCTGGGGCTTTGGGAGCTTCCTCGCCGGCGCCAAGTTCCTCCTGCCCGTGTCCAAGTATGCGCTTTGTGGGCTCAGCCTCGGCTGCCGTTTTCCTTGTCGCTAACATCGGCCACTGGTGATGCAGAGTACTCGGCGCCATCATGTTCACGCTGATCGGTCTGGTCTTCCTTCGTGTCGACATGAAGCCGTCGCTAGACCACGATATGGAGAACGCCCAGCACAAGAAGGTCGGCCGCACACAGAGCGAGATGCTCAAGAACGTTCTCATGGGCATCACCATGTCGGGCTTCAACCCGGCGTTGCTGGCTTCGTACACCGGCGCCATCGCTTCAGGTACGCATGTCAATGCGTCAATGCGTGCGATTGGGTTCGGACACTGACATGATACACTCGTACTTATCCCATGTGTGTTTGGAACGACGGCGCAGTGTATGGCACGGGAATGCTCGAGTTCACGCTGTTTCTTGCATTCGTGTTCGCCATCGGCGTGTGCTGCGGCGTGTCGACGTGGTTCTACCTGCTGCTGTCGCTCTTGAAGAAGTACAAGAAGGTGGGTACCCACTCTCCAGCGCGTGAACGCCGCTTAGTCATGCCTGACGCACTGGTGTTTCATTTCTCTCCAACAGCGTCTCAAGAACAAGACGATCGACATGATCATGCGCGGCCTCGGGTGCTTTCTGCTCACGCTTGGCCTGCTCTGCGCAAAGTCGTCGATCGACTACTTCGTCTGGGGTCTTCCCGAGTCCAATTGACGGACGACCTTGTCGAGTCGTGTGGCGTGATACGCACCTCGGCACTGGTTTGT
Organism: Phytopythium delawarense; assembly: GCA_023338175.1. Classification (NCBI taxonomy): domain Eukaryota; phylum Oomycota; class Peronosporomycetes; order Pythiales; family Pythiaceae; genus Phytopythium; species Phytopythium delawarense. Next base: position 20,152 of record JAADYF010000246.1, read on the forward strand.
TTGCGTGTGCGTGCTCGGCGCATGGGCGGAGAAGTCACTGTCGAGGCGCGTTCACCACTTTGTGTTGTGATTCACAGTAGAGTACGCTAATTTACGCGCTGCGGGCGAAGCAGCGCGACGACGAACGGGACAGAAACCAACCACGATCGGTACTTGCGAATTGATTACCTTGGATCGATCCATCGCTACATGTCGTTTGTGTTCGTGGCTCACTTTGAGAACCGGAATTTCGCCCTGAGTTCGCCAACAAGCTCTCGCTCCGAGTCGTCCAGCGAGCCGGCACTCCGGTCAATGGCAGCAAACAGGTCCTGCGCCTTTTCAAGCTGGTTGTTGTCGAGAAAGTCGCGGAGCAGCGAGAAGCGGGACGTGCTGGCGAGCGCGTCCACGGTTTGAACCGCGAACAGTGCACGTTCACTGTCCGAAGCGCCACCATGATTGTCGGGTGCACTCCAGGACGCGACAAGCACGTGGATGATGTCAGCCATCAAGTCGGCGTCCAAGTCGGCCCGGAAGAGCGATCCCAGACGCTCAGGCCCCGTCAACTCCAAGTATCTGCGCACACGAAGACACCGTCAGCGATCGTCGTCGACGTCTGCCAGAGCGGTGCTGGATAGCTGTCTACCTGAGCTTGGCTTCGACGGAGCGAAGCGATCGTCGCCAGCATCGGCAGAAGTCCACCGCAGTCGCAGGAGGATTACTCGAGGCATCGCGCGCCAATGAGGCTCGCCCGTCGCGGTCGCTGCTCTTCTTGGAGCGCCTGGCGTTGGCGGAGCCGTTGTAGAACAAGTTGGTGGACCGAGACGTCTTGGTCATGTCCTGGAGCTCGCGCTGCGTCACGGGTTTCAAGTCTGCGCACGCCACCATGTTCTGCGCGAGAAGAAACGAACAACATCCGCGTCAAGAAGCTGGTCGAGTGCCGAACCCACAGCGACGGTCAGTCAGGCTGACCTTGAACTCGTCGTAGTTGGCGGCCGTATGGATCGCGCGCTTCTTCATGCTGTCCGTGAGCTTGTACAGTCGATCCTCCTCGAGCGCGGCGGCCAACTCCTGCTGCAGCGCCGCCGTGTCGAAGCATCCGTGCTCGATGGACGTGAGCTCCTCTCCTCGCTTCGTCCTCGACATTGTGGGCGTTCAAGCAAGTTGGATACAAGCAGCAGCGAGTCTGAAGCGTCGGTGCGGCCGATGAAGACTCATGGAGCGCCGAAAGATCTGCCGGACCGGTTGCTCAACTCCTGGGGGACGCGGTGCGGGTTGAACCGACGGCCAGCGAACCGGTTCAACACTCGCGACAAGCACGAGTCTCGATCGTCCTCAGCGTCTTAGGAGCGCATCCACTTTCGGACGGAGCCATAAATACATGGCCCCCACCAAGATCGTCCGCCATCTTGATGTGCAAGGTCAGGTCATTCTTGATGCGTGACGGCGTTCTGATACCAACGCGAGATGGAGTGCCCTCCCTCTGCGACTCATTGATCGAAAGCACCGACCGACCGCACGACTGCTGCCTCCCGGACCCTCCGTTCCCGACGTCGACGCCATGGATCGCGGTCGCAAAGCCATCCCAACGCTCAACAAGCACACGGACGCCAAGTACTACCAGCGGTGCCAAGAGATCCATCGCAGCAAGCTCAACACGATCAAGAGCTCGATCGACAACAGCGAGCCGCACCGGCCGACCCACCTGCGCAAGAACCTCAAGAAGGAGCAGATGAAAGAGGAGCGATACGCGGAGATCGAGCGCGAGAACCGCATCCTGCTCGAGAAGATGTCGTTCATCATGCAGAGCGAGTCGCTGGACAACAAGAACCAATCCATCGGCTACTCGCACAGCCTCAACAAAGAGCAGAGGAAACGCGAGCTGCAGAAGATCACGTCCGAGAACCAGGCCATCCTGCGCCGCATCCAGACGCGGGAGCCCACGTACGACCGCATCCAGTGGGAGGAGGAAGCACGCCGCAACATGCAGTACGCTGCCAACATCCGCGAGTACCCGGAAGGCACCAACCAGGGGTCCGTGACCGAGCTGCGCACCATGTCGACGTACTCGACGGGCGGAGGAGGCGCGGGTGGTGCTGGGGCGGACGATATGTACTAGCTTCTTGAGAGCCGAAGGGCTCAAGCAACCCGCTCTCAAGTCGAGGCATCATCTATCTAATACTCCCAAGAACACGCGAATTATATCAAGCTCAGGATGCTCTCGACGATGTCTGTGAGGCGGCACGTCGCCTTGTTCTCGCCGAACACGGCCAGGAGCTTGTCCGACCACTGCTCCATGCCCTCGAACTCGTTCTCGACGTCGGCCACTGGCTTGCGCGTCTCCAGCAGGAACCGCTCGAGCTTGTCGCGAGCGCTGATCGCCCCCTTGTCCTCTGCGTCGACCGTGTCATTGGCGGTTGAGACTGCCACGGTACGCTTTTCATCAACGAACGACTGGATGGTGCGTCTGCCTGCAAGCAGTCGGTTCAGCTGCAGCTGAAGGTCGGTCAAGTCGACACTCGAGGCCTTCTCGAGGTCCCCACGGAACGACTCGAGCTTCTCGTCCGCCTCGGCGAGGAACCTGCGCTTGAACTCGTCCCGATGCTGGTCCAGCGCGGCGAGCGAGCGCTGCTGCTGAGTGGCAAAGAACTGGTCGATCGCCTGGGCAAAGGCAAAGTTCTCGGCCAAGTCGCGACATGCACGCTTGACGATGAGGATGCGACCGAGCAGGGTCTGCTTCATGCGACCGAACTCGAGCTTGTACAGGAACATCTCGATCCGGGTTTGCACCGACGGGACCTGGAAGAGCAGGTAGAAAAAGCGCTCGGGCTTGCCCAGCGTGCTCACGTCGCCACGGAAGCGCTGCAGAGCCTCGCGCTCCTGCTCCGTGGGAAAGTAGCGCTGAAGACACGCGAGTAGCGGCGCCGAGATGACGGTCTCGTCCATGGTAATGACGCCGTCGACAATTTGCTCGTACCGGTCGTGGATCTTGAAGCTAGCAAGCGCGATCGATAGGTTGTTGGCACGCTTGAGCTCGATCAGACTCACGTTCTTGGAGCGGCCCCGAGGTGACGACGCGCGGGACTGGTAACAGAAGCTGTCAGCAAGTGTGTCATCCCATATGCATCCGATTCTAGCGGTCTCACCTTCTGGAAGCTGCCCTCATCTGGCTTGACCGTCACGCTGGTACCGTCCACGACGGCTTGCTCCGAGTTGGTGTGTGTCGCGCCGCTTTTGGATCGTGGAGATGGTACGAACGCAGGACGAATGTCTGTGCATGAATCCACAGCAAAAAGTGTGAGCGTGAGCACTCAATCCAGCAGGGCGGTGTCACGGACACGTACGCTCTTTGGAGGGCGGTGATGAGATGTCAATCGACAGCTTCAGACCCGTCCGGTTCTCGAACGTCGTCTGGAGTAACTCCGGGGCGGCCGGCGTGATAGCTGGCTCCTCTGCATCAGCGCTGGTCGACGCTGTCGGAACAACCTGCTGGACTTTTCCATATGCACCGGGATTCGCAGCAATTGTGCTCGGCAGAGAAGTCCCTGCGAGCTCAGGGCTATTCATCGACGTTGCACAGCTTTCAGAGCACTGCGCGTTCCTCGATCCAGCCTCGTCCACACCGTGTGCTGCTTCCACAGAGCTCAGCGCGGATTGAGATGCTTGGCTTGCTGCGGCAGGCACGGACTGCTGTCTTCTTGCCTGAGCTAGTCGCATTCTGATGATCTCATCCGGGCCGCGAGTCGAATTGACCGCGGGGTTGGTTGTGTGTGCCAGTGGCGGTGCAATTTCCGCATCTGGGGGCTTCTCCCACTGCGAGATGCCTGTTTGCCGGTTGACGAAGTACGGATAACCATCCTCAGTGTACAAGAGATCCCACAACGGAGAGCTGGACGCGGATCCGGCCGTGGCTGGCCGCCTCGCCCATTGGTCTTGAACTTCTGGGGCGTAAGTATAAGCCTCCCCCGTCCACGTAGTAGCATTGCAGCTGCCAGCATCGCTCGCTAATCTGCTGTGATGGTCACTTCTGTAGCCCCATGATTGGCCCGAAGTGTCTTCGCTCCGACTACGAGCTCGATTAGAAGCGCCTTGGTACGCGTTGAATCTTTGTCCTGCGCTGTATTCTCTCACGCTGCCATGGCTTTGGAAGTGATGCGGCACTTGCTTTGGGAGGCTGGCAGCTCCCCAGTCAAAGTCCACGCTCTCGGTTGTCACTCGCCGCCCGTTGATCCAGTACAGTGGCTGCTGCTCCCTTCTGGGCGGTGACCATTCTCTGGCTGTGGCCGGGTAGTAACGAGACGAAGACGCTGTCGAAAGTGACATGTTTCGCTTGGGAGCCCCGTCGTATGCACTGCGCGCACTCATTGGCGGTCGTGCTCCGCCGGACACAACGGAGAACGAGCGCTGGTGCCGAGCAAGTGCGGCCCGAACCTGCTCACTTGGAGATAGCGTCATCGTCCCTTGTCGAGGTGAATCAAGCCACACACTAGGCGTCTCGACGTAGCTCTGGGGCCTTCGTTCGTCTCGGTCAAGGTCGTACGCTCGATCAGTCGCACTCCATGGTCGTTGCAGGTGCCCACTAACCAGACTGCGCGAGGAAGGCGAGTGCGTCGACGAGTACCCACAGCTGTCGTATGTGGTGTCGTGATCTGACGCCGAGTTACCGGCAGATACCCCTTCGCTGTCATTGTCGGAGTTGCTTTCGTCCAATTCCCGAGCGTATTGGTGATGGTGACGACGTCGGCGATGTAAATGAAGACTAGATCTTTCATTTTCTCGCTCCTCATCGCTCTGCACACGACGGACCGCTTCACGATCAGAGTCCACCACAACAGGAATTCGACCACTCGTAGGCGGCTCACTCAAGCTGTCCTCGTGTGAGTTGGTGCAGTACGAAGCAATCAGATCGGCGCAGCCTTGGTGACGCTCGCGAACTGCTACATCAAACGGCGTTTCGCCGTTGGAGTTGACTGCAAGCGCGTCAGCCGCGCTTTCTAACAACACCTTCACAGCTCCTTCGTTGCCTGCTAGTGCCGCATAGTGGAGCGGCGTGTCGCCTTCATGGTCACCCAGGTTCAGCACCGAGTCACCCCCAACGTCCAACAAGTATGCAACGCAGTCTGCGCCACCTTGTTGCGCTGTGGAAACCGCACAATGCAGCGGTGTCCGTCCAATCTCGTCGACGACGCAAATGTCCGCTCCATGAAGCAGCAAATGCTGCAGACAGGCAAAGTCTCCATTCCGAGCAGCCACGTGGAGCGGAGCGTCACTACTCGAGTCGATGTGGTTCACGATCTCCGAGTCCATATCGCTTTTTGCAGCGGTAAGTAGTAGCAACTTGAGGCAGTCGGCGTGCTGATACGCGACAGCCACTTGGAGTGCCGTGTCGCCGAACTCTGGGTGGGGGTCGTTCTTCGCGCGCCACGACAGACACAGCTCCACGAGTGGTGCGTTCCCCACTCGGCAAGCGATAATGAGCAACGTGTCGCCAGTCCCAGTCTCAACCAGATCGATCGGGCATCCTTCAGCTAGACACGAGGCGACCGCGTTGATTCGATTGCGCCTCGCGAGATCAAAGATCTGGCTCCTCCACACACCAAGCTGCTGCTTCTTCTTCACTGGATCAGGTGCAGCAACGGCATTTGAACGCCCCGACCAGAGAGCTCCCAGTCGAAAGTCATCAATTGTCCGTGCAGAGACCACCGATGCGTTACTGGCGCTCACTGCCGTCGCCGGGGAAATCAGCTCGCGCAGCCCAGCGACCCAGATCGTCGCCTCTTCTTTGCTAGCTGCCACCAGATCCAGCGTGCGGGTCTTGGCGACGAGCGAGAAGCACTTCTCTGACTCTTGGACGGCATTACTGGCCTTGTGCGCTTCAAATGCCTTGGTGTTGCGTCCCTCACGAACGTCTGTGACGAGACTCAAGCTCAGGTTTCTCATACCACCGCTGCTTTTCTTGCTGGTGCTTGGAGCTGACGCCGTGGGGTCTGTCCAAGTGATCAGCCGATCGCCACGATCGCCTTCAACGACCGTCACCCACACCCGCCGTGGAATCGCCGCATACCCAACGATGCTGCTGTTGTGGTATGGGACTTTGTAAAGCAAGCCACCGTTCGCCAAGACGCGGGGAATATCTCGCTTTCCTGTGCTGGTCTGGGATGTCGATATCGGAATTGGCGCAGACGCAGTTGGAAACGGCAGGTGGGGTCTCGGAACTGCAACGGGTGATGCTTGGCCAGTCTCTGCGTCGACGATCTTGAGCTGGAGGTGCACATATCCAGCCGGACTTCCCAGTTTGAGCTCGGTGCTGGGATCTACACCAGCATCATCTGTGGCATCTTCGTCGGGACGATATAACGGGTAGTGCTGGTCGTAGAACAAGTCGCCGACCTTGTCAAGGGGGACCTCGGCTTCCCCCACAACCATCCGGTTGTTTGTCTTGACAGTGGCAAAGATGAACTGTTCGTGCTTGGACTCAAGCGCCGTTGTGAACTGCTGATTCCACTGCGCTTCGCTCCCTCCTTTCTTGTGCAAGCTCGTCCTCATTATGGATGATTGGTTGCTGCGGTTGAGCGCTCGATCACGGGAGCACAGCTGCAGCTCCAAGAGTGTTGACTGGGTGCCAAATTTCTCCACTTTGAGCATTCCTGAAGCACCAAGCGCGTTGATCACGAGCAAGGAAGATGGAGTGCTGATAGCGCCTCCGCTTTTATCTTCACATGTTGGCAGTGTCTTGGGAATCTCAACCAGGAATGGAGACGCATCGGCAGTCGTCACGGTCGCGAACTGTGTCCTACCATGAAGTTTGCGCTTGGCAGCAATGACTGGATTGAGCGTGGCGAATCCAGACTCCGAGTCGCTCTCACCGGAGTGGATGACAAGTTGTGGTGGATCTTGGAGTGATAGACGTTCCATAGCAAGCGGGCTGTCCGCATACGCGTTTCCGTCAGTCTGTCCGTGTTGATGCTGCTGCGGGACTTTCACTGGAGATGAGGAATCTGTAGCCTCATGAGTCAACTCCTCCGATGATCGCTGGCCAACAGAGGGATCGATTGCAACGTCGATCGCCTCGATCTCTTCATCCTCGACCACAATCGCCGAGCTGGTTCCCTTAAATTCCGTCGCATCGTCGAGGTCAACATCTTCCAGAGTACTTCCGCTTGCTTTCGCCTCGCCATCGTGTCCTGGGCCAGATTCATCAGTATTTCGTGTAGTTGCTTGTTCAGCATCTAGATCACGCGGAGGGATGGCATACTTGGACTTGGAGCTTCCGCCAGCAATACCTGCAAGCCGCTGTAGGATCGATCCTTTCTTGGGAGGCTTGTAAATGGACTTCTTCACCAACTGGTACTGCCCGCCTGCATCTTCTCTATCCCCGTCGTTATTGCCCGCCTGCTCAAATGGTCTTTCCTTCTCTTCGGCGCCTGCGAGGCCATGGAACCGACCTCTGTGATCTCTCAGCTCACTTTGATCACAAGTCGACTGTTTTCCTGCCGATGCGCGCTTGTCGTCGACCAGTTGCAGTACTTCCTCACTCGATGTCATTGTCGCTTCAGTCGGAACTGCCTTGCTCGGCGCTTCATCCTCACGGGACACGTACTTCCGTGAGCTGTCGTCGCTGATCACAGTGCAGATCGACCGTCGTAAAGATGGCGTGGTCGTCTCCTCCAAGTCTTCATTGACCATGGATGCGAGGTCGTTGCTTGGTCCGCTATCAGCTATGTTGTCGAAGTCGCGAGCAGCCATCGGTCGCACGGGGTGCTCGACGCGCAAGCGGTCTTTCCTTCAAGTTGGAGATGAGCGATGGACAGGGAAGCAGAGTTTACCATTCGCAGGCACAGCGAGTCTGCAGATGGCAACTGCCGGACGACCAAGCCGTCCGTTGCGCGCCATGAGCATCGCAGGCGGACAGGGATTAAAATTAGCTGCGAGGCTTTTGCTGTGCGAAAAATACTGACTGTTATCGCTGGGCAACAGGTTCCAGGACCCTCCCCCGCCCCTGCAATGAGACGACACCAGGGGTGGCGCTGAACTGTGACTTGTTGTGCGTCTCGGAGCTTCCAGGCGACCAACATGTTATCCACGTCGGGTAAGCAGGATCCTAGATCGACTCAACGAAGTGCCACCGCATCGTGCAGCATCAGCTGGTTGCTGATTAGTGCCGAGGTTCACAAGTTTGTCCAGACCACCACGAGAAGTCGCTGCTGTATTGGTGCCACTAGCAAATATGCCAGGAAGACGAGGCTCGAGGAGGTCGACAGAGAATTGCACAGAGTGATCGTTTGGATTGAGAGGTTTGAGCGTCGGCGCCGCAAAGGTCCAAGGTTTTGATATAGATGCGTCCTGAACCTGAGCTGTTTAAACCCGCGTCACCTACTCAGTGGCTTTCAGCAAAATGAGACCGGCATCGTGAGTGAAGAAGACAACGAAACCCTGCTACCCGTCCGAAGCTCCAACTTTACGCCAAGTGGCGGGCACGCAGGGTGGCAAAGGCGTCGTGGGTAGACAGCTTGTGCTTGAAGTCCACGATGGCGTCGACCTCGGCCTTGATCTCCGGCGTGATCTTGTCCACGAACGCGACTGCCTGGAGATTGTCGACGAGCT
>JAADYF010000247.1:0-28715 GCA_023338175.1 Phytopythium delawarense
CTGTTGATTTGGCAGGGCACAGCTTCATTTTACACCATTGATTTTGTCGGTGTCGGATATGACATCGACAAAATGGCATGGGCCGTTCTGGCATGTGATTGGATGATGCCGAGTGTCGGATATAACAATTGGTCGGAAATGACATCGGTTATTCGGTATTGACAACTCCGACAGGTGTCAAATTGACACTTCTCGACATATTGAACAGATATTGTGTCAAGACTGTAAAATCGACAAAGTGGGACAATTCAGTGTCAAATTGACACTTAATTGTTTTCATTAGGGATAGGCGGAAGAAAAAGAAACTTGAAAAATGTAAGCAATCAATGAAGCTTGGAAAATGTATGGTCGAAAATGTCGGAATTGACTGCGTCAGTAACGTCGGAAACTCAAAACTTCTAAATTGACAGTTCGTTTCTGTTGGTGATGGATGTGACTGGGAAAATGTAAGGGCTTTGATGCGTCGGAAACGTCGTGATTTAAACTGTCGGAAACGTCGGAAACTCAAAATGTCGAATTAATACTTTGAATCGGTTGCAGCAGATGGCTCCACTTCGGGACGCGAAGCGACACCATGATCCAACGTGAAGACGAGCGTTCGCCTCGGTCCTTCCGCTGCGGCGGTCGTTGATCGTTGCGTGACGGGAGTGGACGATGGCAGCAAGCGATTCGCGGATCAAGAGGAAGGCGACCGGACCACGACCGGTGCTCACGCTGCTTGACCTGGAGCACTACGAGCCCGTGCTCCGCTTGACCTCGAGAGCATGCGTGGTCGCAGGTGCGACGTCTCCGTCCGCGCTAGAAACTCCAGGTACTCTCGAGGATGGCAGATCAGCCGTCACGGAGGAGGGGGAATCGATAGAGGAGTCAGCGCAGGCGCTGCCATGGACGTTGCCACAGCAGCAGCAGCAGCAGCCTCGTCGCCCGGTGAAGACGGAGGGTGCGACTGGCGCCTCGCCTAGAGTGCGTGTCCGACAAACGCTGCCGCCCGTGGGGATCGCTGCTCGTGAAGACGTCGCTATATATCGCTATAGTCAAGCGGCAGAGCAGCGCATGGCTATCCGCCCGCTGTTCGAGCGTCGCCGAGAGGCTGGAGTCGCAGGAGTATCCGGAGAGTTGGTTGACACTGAAGATGGCGAGGACAAAAGACTACCGGCGACACCAGACAATGCATCGCAGCAAGAGAGTGGTCGTATGGGAACTCACGCCGCATCGTCCGTGACCTGGTGTGATGAAGCCGTCACCCATATGCACGATGGCACGAGTAACAACGGCGACGCAGTCCAGCAGGAAGCAAATGTGAACGCCAGCGTCACGGAGACTGGTAAGGTGACCGACGAGGTCGTTGACGAGTTTATTCAAGACGAGCAGGTCGGCCAGCATGAAGAAATCGATCTGGACAGTCGGCAGGTTCTCTTCGTCCCAGCACGGAGTTTGTCGCTAGCGAACTGTCATGAGCCATTCCTCCTGTCCGAGTCGCCATTGATGCAGAGGATTCGCGCCGCCACACCACGTGTGACTGAAGAAAGCACGGCCGACATCAACCACCCAGCGCTTTCCTCGAGTGACTGCAGTGCATCGAACAAGTTGCTGCCACCTTCACTGAAGAAGATGGTCTGGAGCGGGTCGCGTGCATTCGACGACCAGCAAGTGGCAGTGTCAATCATGGTCGCATCCGACGGCGAGATCTGCATCGCATGCACTGATCAACGTGATGAAGAACAGAAGGACATGGATCGCAGCCGAACGACAATCATTACCGTGACCGACGGTGACTTGACACGGATGAAGAAGCTGCGGGCTGACCTGACCGAGCTCACACCCGAGTGGGTCAATTGGCTTGTCAGCAGGCTGACTCTGCAAGACGAAGGCTCAGTCCAACTCGATCTGGACGAGATGAACTCTTCCAGCGGCATGAGTAGTGAGCATATCTTCTCAAAAACCGTCGCACTCGGGAACAAGAGCAAAGAAGACCGGGAGGTCGTGGCGAACGTGTTCCTCGTACGAGAGTCGACAACCATGACAATTCGGATCGAGGACGCGCAGTCGAAACAAGTCAACGAGCTTCACCTCGGCAAACTTGAATTGCAGGCTATAGCAGCAGCAATTGACAACGTCGGTTCGTCTCATGGCGAGGCAGACATCGACGTCCTTCTCCACGACGAAGCCTTTCTAGAGCGACTGTGCGAATCCGATGCTGTCCGCCTGGCAACGGTGATGTTGAGCACACAAGCACTTGATCCTGCGGACGACAGTCGCGATGTCAAGTCAGATTTCAAGGCTGCACCCAGCGTTCAGGCTACTCCGCAGGCAATTGGAGTAGAATCCTACACGCTCGATGACAGCCAAGCCGAGGAAGCAATCCAATCTCTCATCCGCAGCAGCGATGCCCTTACCAGCATCGCACTTGTAGCCCAGGCGCATTCAGACAGCGCCTTGCTTGCTGCTGTCCGGACGCTTTCGCAGCAGGAAGCGGTCATGATGTATGCAAACCACTACATTGCACAAGCAGAGATGGCAGAAGCTAGCGATCCGAGCTTCGATGTTAGCGTCCAGCGACTCATAGAAGGCGCCAAAGCCGACAAACTCAACGTACGTGCCCTTGATCATCTCATCCGAGTGGTCTTCTGTTCCTGACGCACTTTCATCGATTATGATGCTCTAGCGGCTAGCGATCGCGTCGATCCTCGATGATCTTCTACTCGATTTGCTTCGGGGCGAGTGCCAAGCAACCTTCCACGACGTAAGACGCTCTAGCGAGTTCTGGGACCACTTCGCGACGAAGCTACAGGCCACGTTCCGCATGAGCAGACAGAGACGAGCATACCTGGCCTGGCAGCAAGAGCGACAGATCGCGGCAAGGGCGATCCAGGCGCGTCAACGCGGCATCACGTCACGTCGCCGCTTTCGTAGCTTGCAATCAGATCGAGATCGCATGCAGCACTACGGGTTCGCCGGACGTATCCACGGGCGAAAACAAGAGCCGGCACTGGTCACATCATACGATTTAGCGTACCAAGTGGCGAAGCTACAGGGGCAAACGGAGAGAGTCTGCCACAGGCTGCTCATGGAAGTGCTAGCTGGCTGCGCCTTGGACATGGCCACGAGCAGTGCATCAGACGATGGCGGTATCCCTGTCAACGTTGTCCACACCGTGCTTGACAAGTTTGGACCTGCCCTCGCGGGATGCTCGCCAGACTTGGATCATGCGGTAGCGCAGACCTTAATCGACGTGGCTGGCGTGAAGGAGGGATCTGCGAATTCCACCTGTTTCACCCCCAACCAAGTTAGCGCAGCGTTGCTGCTTGCGCTACGCACTTCACACAAGCAGATATCTCCATGGATGGACGACCTACCACCGATCCAAGAGCAGCAGAAGCAGCTGTCGGCCCTTCAGTTGTCTCTCCAGATCAGCACCAAGGCCGATGTGCCTCGTTGGGTTCTCAAGGCGAACACTGCAATTCGCCGTGAGAACTGCGAGCAACAAGCCAAGTATCGAGAAGAACGCCACCGTCTCGGTCAAACGGCAGCGATGTATGCTGCTAAAAGCTATCACTCCATGCTTACAACGGTGCTGATCGAGTTCGAGCAAAGCCGCCGCGTCTGGGAAGAGGTCTCTCGTGCTCATGAACGAGCGGAGAAGGTCTCTGACGATGTCGCATCCGTCGATCAACTGGTGCGGGAGTGCTTGGACCTCATGGTCGCGTCTGTCAAAGGTGAGCGCAGCACTTGCTCGAGCTGGACTGGTGCAGTCGCTGACCAACTGTGCCTTGTGTTCATGACAGAGTGGGGTATTGACGTGGATCTGCTGTTGGATGCGCTCAACATGTGCTACACCTGCACCCACGGGAAGCAGGTCGTTGCTATCGCTGAATACCAGTTCGACAGTCTAGCTGCAGGTGTGTCCAAGTCATGAGCTCCGAGCAACATGGTGAGCCTTATTGACTGACACATGTGCTGTCAGGACTCAACTCGGCCAGCGGACGCGTCTCCATCCTGTCGCTTCGGGACGAGATCGCCCAAGAGCTCGACGAGCTCGATAAGCTCCTGGCGATGCGGTGCCTGGGCCTGACTCGAGGCGTAAGCGCTCGCCAGTTGCCGTCCGTGGCTGCGCTATTGCACACTGTGCTGCACGGTCCGCTCTCCGACGCCCAAGTGCGTCGCGCGCTGCCGGCGGTACTCCAGATCGCAAGCGTCCACGACAAGTTCGAGCTCGCGCGGCGAATGGTGCGCGGGTACGGAGGGACCGCCTTCGGTGAGGCTCTCAACCAGATCTGCTGGAGCTGCGTCGATGGCTCCGAGTGCGTCGCACCCGAGGCGGCGCAGCTTGCCGACCTGCTGACGCGACGGAGCGGCGGGGACGACACCGAGCTCGGATGTGGCCAAGGAGCATGTGCTGCTCAAGACAAGGAGGAGCACGCATCCTCCTCATCAGTGGCAGCGGTGGCGACGGTCGCGTCGAGTGCACTCGCGCGGCTCACGGGTGACCCGTTCGTGCGGTTCCTCCAGTTCCTCGCGTGGGCCGCGCACGCGGACGCCGCCCTACAGACGCGCGTGCGCCTCCTGCTGTCCCCGCTGGCGACCACTCACGAGCTGGTGCGCGTCGCCAGCGCGCTGAGTGCGCTCGAGCACGCGCGCGACGCGTGGGGGCTACTCGCCCGGCGCTTCGCCCGCCCCGCGGTGGAGGCCAGCGCCGCCTTCTGGGTGCAGTACCAGACGCAGTTCGGGGCTGAGGCGCGTGCGCGCGCGCTTGAGAGCTGCGCCAGGCACGGGCAGTGAGGAGGTGAGTGGATTGATGCTGCGCTACATCAAGAGTCTCTCTCTCTCGGCAGGCGGTTGGCGGTCCAGCAACTGTATTGAGTCCCTTACTGGCCGCGACGGGAGATCGGCCACCACGTCGCGGCCTCCTCGCTTGGAGCCTGCGCCTAGTCGTCGCGGGGGGCGAGGTGGCCGCGCGACTTGAGCATGAAGGCGGGGATCTTGGGGCCGTCGTACTGGTCCGTGGGCAGCCCCATGGACCGCCGGATGGGCACCACCACGAGCGGCAGCGACAGCGCCACGGCGCCCAGCGCGAACGAGGCCACCACGAACGGCTCGCGGTCCGTATAGAAGCGCAGGAACTTGGCGGCGCCCGACATATTGAGGCGCTCGAGGTGCTGCTTGTTCCTTGTTGGGCAGTCGGCCGGTCAGTCCCCCCGAGGAGGTTCCAGGCCGCTCACTCGCGAGTACCGCGCGCGCCAGAAGTATACGGCCGGAGCTGCTGGACCAGCGGAACATTCACTCTGAACGCTTATTGAAAACTTATACGAGTGTATGGCGTTTGATTCAAGGTGTACTTTATCGAATGTATGGGTGTTTGTAAGAGAGGAGGACTCGAAGGGTCGCGAGATACCAATGATCAGCCGACTGACCAACCGATCAGCTGGACCACTTCGCGACCGCTTGCGCGCGCAGCAAGCACCAGGAGACCCGGCCGAGATGAATTACGGCATCCTGCACAACCGGCGACGCGACCCCAAGGCAGACGCGGGCGGCGTGCAGGCGCTGCTGGCGGACCCGCGGCTGCGGGGCATCGCGCAGCAGATGGGGCTTCGCCCGACCGACTTCGGCGCCGAGGCGCAGCAGCTCTGGGACCAGCTGAACGCCATGGCCACGGCCGACCCCAAGAGGTACCAGGAGTTCATCCAGGAGCAGCTGCAGGACGGCCCTCCGGCGACGAGTGTGCCGCCGTCCAACCAAGCCACGGACGACGCTGGGGGTGTCGATGCCGCCGCGCTCCCAGCTGGAGACGCCGGTCGTGTGAAGACGTCACCGCCGCGCTTCTTCATGCCTCGCGCAGGGTTCGTCGTCAAGTGCGCGGCGTTTCACACCGTCAAGTGCCAGCGCAAGGAGACCAAGCTGTTCCTCAACTGCTGCGCGCACGAGATCGTCGGGCTGCCGACGAACCCCAACAACAACAAGCCGGTGCCGGAGGACACGCGCGCGGTGCCCAGCACGTCCAACCTGCAGACCCCGCTGCTAGTCGGCAAGCCGCGCGAGCTCCGCGACGCCAGCGGTGACGGAGTGTCCGTCGTGATTGACGTCGTCTTCCACGACTGGGTCCTCCGACGCTGCGCCTGGGATGCCAACTTCAAGCGCGAGGTGCTCAAGCTGGCCTTGCACTGGGTGCAGCAAGACGCCAAAGTGAAGCTCGTGACGCCGTCGGGCAAGTTCATCAAGAGCCGCTACAAGGGCGGCGTCGCCGTCGGCACCGACATCATCACCTCCAAGTTTTACATTGACACTTCAACCAGCAACCAGACGGAGAAGCGCACGATCGGGACGCCATCCGACCTGCTCAAGTGCATGACGATCAATGAAGAAGAGGAAGAGCAGCCCGAGGAGAAGATTGTGATCACAGCACCTCCACCGGCACCGGTCAGCAGCAAGGTACTACAGAAGAGCGATACAAGCTCAAGCGGCTCGCTGCCGAAGGGTCCGATCAGCTTGGATCTCTCGAAAGCGACCAAGACCTCGTCGGGGAAGGTGCTGATCGAGGAGATCGGAGGCAAAGTGGACTCTTCCAACACCAAAATGCCGGACACTCCCGCTGTACTTCCGACTCAACGCGACATCAAAAGCGTCCAGCCGACGAAAGACGCTGGGAAGAAGTCCCAAGTGGTCAAGCGCGGGTTCCTCAACTCGCCCAAGACGACGCTGTACCCTACAGGGTCCAGCGAAGGTCACAAGGCTTCTGCGTACGTGAACTTGCTTCACCGCAGCAAGGTGGTCGATCTACGAGACAAGGACGCCCAGATCCAAGCGCACCAGGAGGAACAGCAGCAGCGCCAAGCCGAGGTGAGATCTCTTCTTGGTCAGCAGAAGAGTCCGAGCAAGAGCCCTGCTACAGCGTCTGGCGAGGAAGACTACGGCGACTTTGAGTTTGAGCAGCTTTGCATGGAAGCGGATCCGGACTTGAAGCCGTCCGAATTGCGTCAGCCCAAGCTCAATGGGGACGTCGCCGCGCAGGAGCTCTTTGGCGAGGGATTCAACGACCTGGCGCGGCTCCTAGCGTCCTGATCGCGGTGTCTGCACTCACATGCTATGCTTGAAAGCTTCGATTCAAAGTGAACAACGCACTTTACCCACACCTGCAGTTCTGCCGCTTGTGTCTCCATGCCATTCGTCTCAACCGCGCAGCTCGGGGGCGACAATGCTGTGGATGCGCTGGTAGCTCATCAGCAGGAACGCGTTCAGGCGGTGCAGGCTGGACGCTGTCGATGGGAACTCCTCCAGCCGCTTGAGCAGGATGACGGTGTTGTACTTGACGCCGATGGATGGATGGAAGATGCCCTGCGCGATGGTTTGGAGACCCCCGCGGAGCACGGGCAGATGGCTCAGGAACTCCTGCAACTCCTGCTCCGTCTTCAGCAGCGAGACAAAGTCCGTGTAGATGCGCTCGACCTGCGCGTCGTCCAGCACGACCATATCGCCCTGCAGACTCCGGATGTGCTTCTTGAGGTCCACGCCCGTCTTGTCTGCGTGTCATCGCAACAGACAAAGCACAGCACACCGGTCCCTCGTCAAGGTTAAGGATCCATGCAGATTCCTCCAGCTCCGTGGTCCATGCAGTCGCTTCGCTACGACAGCGAGCACGCGTGTGACAAGGATATATTGAAGGCCGGCGTGAGGAAGTCCCGCCGCTTGTGCGTGTCCGTGAACAGCTTGTAGTTGTCCGTGCGGGCCCACTTGGTGATACGCTTGTTGTTCATGGCTGTGCGCTTCACCTGGGTCTCTTCGTCCATGTAGTTGGCCTCACCCATCGCAATGTCCACCACGTTCTACAGGAGCACAGCGACATTCTCAGAATCGCATTCGTGTCAACCATTTCCACCGGACTCAACGGCAGACTCACCTTCCGCGTGTACTCTTCGAACATGCAGCGCACCCATTCCTCGTCATACCCAGCGCCGATGCCGTCCAAAACCTGGAGATGCAAAAGAGAAGGTGATCACGCGTTTACCAATGCATATCTGAGCCAGGCTTGAGCTTACCTCTTGAACGAACACCCGGTCGGAGCTCTCGTAGTCGTCCTTCTCAACGGGAGTCGAGACAACGACCTCCCCTGTCGAGATATCACAGAGAACGTCCCACCATTCTTTCTTGGTCTTGAACATGGGGTTCGTCACACCCGCGATGTAACCCGGCGTGGACAGGAAGCCCAGATCCGTCAGGTTCGCATACCTAGACCACATCGACGCCCTAATTAGTACTGGAGGTCTTAGCTTTGACAGATACCCCGAGGCGACCGAGATACGCACGGGAACTGGCGGTGGATGAGGCCGAAGAGCGGCGGGCACACGAGGGAGCTGGTCGAGAGCACGTAGTTGCACACCTCCCCTACGTCAACAGCATGAACATCAGTATCTACCACCACAACGCCTCCGCATCAAAAGCAGACGCACCGGCGGGTTGGTTGTAGCCCAGGATGAGGACTCGCGCACCCGTCAGGACGGCGTTGTAGATGATCATCGTCTGCTCGCCGAACTTGAGCAGCAGCTTACTCAGCAGTCCGTTGTCGTGCTGGTCCTCCGTGCTGCAGAGCTTGAACTGCAGAGGGATGGTCTTGTCCTGCCATTGCACTTGCGTACGGAAGAACTGCGCCTCCTCGATCTCCTTGGCGTCCGCCGGGTTCGCTGCTGCGCGGCCCGTGCTGCTAATCGTGCGCTTCATGAACCGACGTTCCATGTCGGACAGGCTGCGGATGCTGCCCGCGTCCACCGAGTTGACCACGTTGTACAGCTGCTCCAGGACGCCGTGTACGTCCTCGCTTGTCTTGGCCTCCGCGACCTTGGCCACCGCCACGTCCAGCACACCTCGGAAGGAGAAGCAGCACTGCGCGACCAAGACAGCGGTAAGTACGATTCGCTGTGACCAAGACACATACTGCAGGAGTGCACCTTGTGGCGCGAGCACAGCGCGACGGCCTTGACGGTCGCTCCGCGGCGCGCGCTGGCGTCGTGGATGGTGTGCACGACGCTCAGGCAGTACATGAACTCTCGCAGCGGGTCGCTCTCGCCCGCCGCCGCTGCGTCCTCACCCGTCGCCTGAGTCTTCCTGGCGCTCTGGCGGTTGAGGAAGAAGACGGTGAAGTCCTGCTTGCGGTTGTGCACGCCCTCGGGCAGCATCACGTCCGCGAAGAACTCGGGTGAGTAGTGCGGCAGCGCCTGCGGGAAGCTCTCGCGCAGCGTGCTGCCCTTGTCGATGTCGAACTCGGCGAACAGCACCAGCGTCGCCAGTCGGTCATCGACCTCCCCCTGCGTCGCTGTGGCCGTGGCCGCCGTCGCCTCGTCCGCCATGAGGATCCGATCGCCCCGCGGGATCCGTCGGCTTGGAGCTTGGAGCTTCTCGTTGGCGCTTCAAAGTGGCGTCACGTGGTCGAGGATACAATGTTGCGCGAATGTCGTGAGAATGTTGCGTGAAGGTCGCGCTATCGCTCGTTCGAGGAACATTTTCTTGTGGCGTCGTGTGGCACACACAACTACAGCAATACCTGCGTACAAGCGGTATCAGAGCATCCTTCGCGCGACATCTCCTCTTTATATTGATACATCACGCGACATCACCCTCGACACGCAAACATCCTGGAACTCTTCGTCTCCCATTCCTGCGGTCAGTCCATCAGTTGGTCAGTCCGCCGCCTGTGACCCCCAGCGCCGCCTGCCTTCCCGCTCACGCCCACCGTCCACCCCAAGCGACGACCATGGCGTTCGAGCCCAAGCTGCAGCGCGTGGAGCAGCTGCGCGCGCTGCCCGAGAACGCGAGCAAGAACCTGGTGCCCGTGTACCTGGACGCGGTGGCCGACCTGGACACGCCCGTGAGCGTGCTGCTCAAGCTGCGCGAGGGCAACTCGCACTCGTTCCTGCTCGAGTCGATCGCGCCGGGCGAGAAGATCGCGCGCTTCTCGTTCATCGGCAGCGGGCCGCTCAAGGTGGTGGCCACGGGCAAGGGCCAGGCGTTCGAGGGCGACCCGCTGAGCAACCTGGAGAAGGAGATGCAGGCCTTCCGCGTCGTGGACCTGCCCGAGCTGGCGTTGCCCATGACGGGCGGCGCCGTCGGCTACTGCAGCTTCGACGCCATCCGCCACTTCGAGCCCAAGATCGCGCCGTTCATCGACCGCCAGCGCGACGTGCTGCAGGTGCCCGAGAGCATCTACATGTTCTTCGACACGGTCGTGGTGTTCGACCACGTCTTCCACTCGCTCAAGATCGTGTCGCACTGCCGCCTGGACACGGGCGACCTCGCGCAGGCGTACGAGGAGGCCAAGCAAAAGATCCTGGCGGTCAACGCGGCGCTGGAGCGGCCGCTCGTCCGCTCGTCCAGCGGCGCGCACGCGAACGCGCCGACGATGAGCCAGCCCATCGACCTGGAGGCGGCCTCGAACGTCGGCAAGCAGGGCTACATGGGCTTTGTCGACAAGCTCAAGGAGCACATTGTGGACGGCGACATTTTCCAGGCGGTGCCGTCGCAGCGGCTCGCGGTGGACCTGCCGACGAACGTCAAGGCGCTAGACCTGTACCGCCAGATGCGCGCCATCAACCCGTCGCCGTACATGTTCTACCTCGAGATGGGCGACGATTTCCAGGTCGTCGGCGCGTCGCCCGAGATGCTCGTCAAGGTCAACAGCGAGCGCGTGGTCGAGACGCACCCGATCGCGGGCACGCGCCACCGCGGCAAGACGGACGCCGAGGACGAGGCGCTGGCGAAGGACCTGCTGTCAGACGAGAAGGAGCGCGCCGAGCACATTATGCTGGTCGACCTCGGCCGCAACGACATTGGGCGAGTGGCGGTGCCCGGGTCGGTGCGCGTGGAGGCGCTCATGCAGATCGAGAAGTACTCGCACGTGATGCACATCGTGTCGGTCGTGACGGGCAAGCTGCGCGAGGACAAGAGTGTGTACGACGCGTACCGTGCCGTATTCCCGGCGGGCACGCTCTCTGGGGCCCCCAAGGTGCGTGCCATGGAGCTCATCTGCTCGCTGGAGCAGGAGCGCCGCGGCGTGTACTCTGGCTCGGTCGGCTACGTGAGCTTCAGCGGCGTGCTGGACACGGCCATCGCGATCCGTACGATCGTCGTGAAGGACAAGAAGGTCTACGCGCAGGCCGGCGGCGGCATCGTGTACGACTCGGACCCGCTCGCCGAGTACGTGGAGACGGTCAACAAGCTCGGCTCGGCCGTCAAGACGGTCGAGAAGTGCGCGGCGCACCTCGCCGGCCCGCAGTAGGCCGCCAGCGCTCGTTGAAGGCGCCGTCGGGGCCCCGGAGGATGCAGTATCTGATAGCGCGTAGCCGTCCGTGCCGGTCGCAATGAGGTCTCTTATCATCGTCGCCGGGCCAGTTCGTTCCATTTTGACCTAAAGAGCGCGTGAGAGCAGCGGCGGAGCGCTCATTTTGATTAAAGCGGCCAGGCCGTTGGCGCGGAACTCAACTCTCGAACAGAAGAGCACCACGCGACAACAGAGGCGCTGCGCCAACGCCTTCGCTCGCGAGTGACGCCCTTCGATGCGATCCAAGTCTGCACGCGGCAGCAGTCGGCTCGGTTTCCTCGAACAAAGCGGCGCCGCATCGAGTTGGTCCCGCCAGAGTCGCATGGGCGATCGAACCGCAACGGTCGTCGTTACGCGTAGAGGCCACTGTTCGGAGCGGTGGTGGTACCTCGCATCCGTTCACGGACCGATGGCTTGTATTGACACATACAAACCCCAAGTCTGACTCGAGGAAGCGACCTTGCTGGCCGCCGTCCACTTTGGATTTTGCGCGCATCGAGTGAGGCGTGGAAACGGGCCGGGCTCTCGCGGATCCGCCTCAAACCCGCGGGTTCCGTCCCGCCACACTGCTTCACCTTTCTTCGGAAGTCCGCAACGGGCCTGCACGCCCTCATCGGACCCTGACCCGACCCGGCCCACCCGGACCCAGACCCAGACCCGCCGCGACCAAGTTCCACTCCGGAGTGCAGGTCTTTCCCCTCTGTGGCATCGCCCGCTCCCCTCTTCCCCGGCTTATTATCATTTTCGCCACCCGCCGCGCGCCGCCTGCCCGCGCCATCGATCGCCCTCCCTCCCTCCCTCCCCCGGCCGCTCCCCGCCCGTGACTCCGCCCTCCCCGTCATGGGCCGACAAGCCGACGGCGACCCGCGTCGGCCTCGCGGCCCAGGCGGCCTCGCGGGCCCGCCCGACCGGCCGCCGCCCGTGTTCGACGCGCCGATGCCGCCGCCCCCGCCAATGCCAATGCCGCTGCCGAGACAGGCGCGCGGCAGCGCCAAGATGAAGATGGAGTCGCTGATCGCCGCGGTCGACTCGGCCGAGCCCATGCCGCCGTTCCCGGACGCCGACAGGGCCAGGCGCAAGCGCGCCAAGAAGACCCGCCAGGACGACGACTGGCGTGCCAGCCGCTTCGACGGCGCCGACATGGCCGCTGTCGCCCCGCGCGCTATGGCGCCCGCGTCTATCTTAAACCCCGCGCCCGACTCGCAGGCGAACACCGCGGCCGTCCCCGACGCGCGCAACGGCGTCGCGTACCAGTTCCACGTCGAGGCCGGCGCCGCGCCGCAAGGCATGG
Source organism: Phytopythium delawarense (assembly GCA_023338175.1). Taxonomy (NCBI): domain Eukaryota; phylum Oomycota; class Peronosporomycetes; order Pythiales; family Pythiaceae; genus Phytopythium; species Phytopythium delawarense. The sequence continues at coordinate 12,597 of JAADYF010000247.1, forward strand.
CGTCCGTTTTCCACGAGATGCCCGTGATCCAGAGCTTTGCCGAGACGGAGCGGAGGCGTGTCGCATTCGACGGACCCGGCGGCGCTGGCGTCACGACTCCCCGCGTCGTGACGCCGCAAATCGCAGCCGAGCCGAGTCGCTCAGCGGTTGCTGGCCAGACCGAGTCGTTCAATGGCGGGATCCCTGCTGCCAGCCGCATTGGACCAGTTGCCCTCGCCGGCGGCCTCTCTCTCTTTGAAGTCTACTTCCCGTACGCGAGGAGCGGAAGCGGAGACCTGGCACCCAGCCGAGAGCAAGAGATGAACGGATCGGCAGGGAACGGACGGTCCCTCAAGCGGAAGCGGCGCGGCGAGGCTGGAAGCGGCCGGCCAAGCCGGCGGCCGGGCAAGGAAGACGACGCCAGCGGCGTATCCAAGTACGACCTGCTGCGGTTCGATGTGGACTCTGTCAAGCTCGTCCCTCAGGGACTCGTGGATCGCGTCGAGCCCAAGATGAGCAGCGCCTTCCTCGCCAAGGTGATTCGCAGCCACATCGACAATTGGTGTCGGCGGTCGGGCTTTGGGAACAACTTTGTCTCGGAAGCCACGACGCTGCTGACCGCGTACTACCCATGCAACTATCCGACTCTGCTGGACGAGGTGCTCGCTGGGTTCCTGTTTACCTGTCCAGAATACATGGACAAGTTCCTGCCTGCGATGATCGCCAAGTACCACAAGGCAGCCGAGTCCGTGACGAGCGCCAAGCACCCAGTCATCGATGCGTTCGCTCGCCAATGCCAGCCCGTGCGTGGGAGCTACGAGACACGCCACGACCTCGCTTGCTTGACACTTCTGCGGTGTCTAGTTGAGAAGAACACGGAGAAGTTCCTTCTGAGCCCGTCGATTGCCGTCTGTGCCATCGAGTGCAGCGACGCAGCACTTAGCCGCTTTTGGCTCGCTCTGCTGTCTGCGATGCGGCTAAATGGCGTCACCGATGAGAGCGACGGCGCGGCAACATCCTGGAACGTGTACGAGCCAAGCCACCAAGTGTACGAGTTGCTGCTGTTCGACGACAAGCTTCGCTCACGCCACGCACCGGACTCGCGCCGCATCTCCGAGTCGTTTGTGCGTGCCGTATTATTTAACCGATCTGCCATGGCCCAAGTGATTGCATCCTACCCAGACCTGCTGCAACTGGCGCTCAGCAGCGTCTTCGCGGATGCAGGGACCGCCTGGACGACGGCGTTATTTAATGATTGGGTAGCGGAGAGCGCACGGGTCGAAGGTGACAAGCCGGGCTTCCCATTGGAGGACCTGATCAAGCTGGTGCTCGAGTGCTGCGCCACTGTGAATATGCAGAAGACGAACTGGTTCGCGAACCATATTCTTGGATATGTGCTGTCGGAGCAGTACCCTTCGAAGGATCGCGAGCGAGCGCTGAACTCGATCGTCCAACGGCACATGGCGCTGCTTCTTGGTGCTGTACCGGCAGAAGACGCCAGATTTGTTGCCGAAGTGTTCCTAGAGCAGCCAGCCGAGAGTGCTGGAGACAAAACAAGCAACGGAGAAGTGTCGCGACAGGAATCAGGCAAGACCCCGGCAGTCCCAGAGAAGACTTCTTCCGTTGTTCATATCGAGCAACTTGAGCGTCTGCTGTCATTCCTGGATTCCTCCAACGAGAAGAGCGTCGCGTTGTTCCTGAAGCTGTGGACCGCTGCGTGGACGAAGGACTCTACCACTGCTGTCGAGCCTTTGACGTGGAGTTATATTCGCGCCTTGATGCTGATCCTGGTCAGGAGGAGCTCGGACCAGGAGTCACCCGGAGGTTCTCGCTCAGCCAGCTTCATGGTCTGCGACGTAGCTGAGCGAGCATCGAGATCCTTCTTCCAGCGCCTTCAGGCCGTCACCAAGAGCGAGAAGCGTGCACTGCCTAGAGTTCACGCGATCCTGAACGAAAGCCTCGAACTTCTCCTGCCGACAGTTGGAGAGGCCACCCAGCGCGTGCTCTTCGATGTCGTGAGCGCTCAGCGCGAGTCTCCAGGTGGCGGATCCTCGTTCTGCAGTACCGTGAAGCTGCTTCTTGACGATCGAAGCCAAGGCGCCAGCTTTCACTCTCAGCGCACCGACACAGCGAATTCTCCGCGAAGTCCTTCAGCTGTGGACAGCCATCTTCTGGGAACATCTGGTGCGATCCAGACAAACACGTTGACGTCACTGCTCGCGCTGGTTACCAGCGCGAATAAACACACGGCGAAGTTCGTGCGGACGCAGCTCTCGAGCTCGTCCCTTGTTCGCTTTTTGGTCGCAAAGCTTGCAGCGTGGCAGCGGGAGTACCACGCCACGTTCACTCGACGAACCGTCACGCTGATGCAGATGGTGGACGCTGTCGTGAGCGCGAGCGAGCATGGCACTTCGTCGTGCTCTATCGAGTGGGCGATGCCGTATGTGGTCCAAGACGTCGTCAAGTTCGCCTACAACGTCCCCCACGAGGTGAGCGTTCGTGCGGTGGTCATGCTGCGAAATGCAGCGGCTCAATGTTCGGGCACTTGTGCGGAGCGCGCGCTTTGGGAAGTGCTGCGGCAGTGCACGAAGACATGCTGTGGATGTTCGTCCGTCGCGATCGCAGGCGATCTGTCGTTCACGCCACGTGACGCGACTGTCGCGATGTTTGCGGAGCTGGTCGGCACCATGATCCTCTCTGGCCCCGAGTCCACGCTGGAACAAGTCGGAAGCTACGTCGAATCCAACATCTTGTCGTGCTTGGCGGGGGAGACGCAGGTCAACCTGTTCCTCCTCACCCTTGTGCACCGAGTGATCCAAGACACGAGCACTGGCACGAGCACGCGCTGGTCGCCGCTCCTACCGGTGGTTCAGCTGGGCGTGGCGTCGCTTGCCGCTTCACGGAGCGACCGCATCCGCGTGCTGCAGCTTCAGGTGCTGCGCGCCGTGTGCTCGCGCGTGCTGGTGCTGAGCCAGCAGGGTAGTAATAGTGTTAGTAGTAGGGCTGCTAGTGGCCAGATAGAGGCGGCCAAGAAGGCCAAGGCGACCGCCAAGCAGCATCGGCAGGCGGCGGACGAAGTGGCGCAGTGGACCCGATTACTGTGCAGCGAGCGCGTGCAGTCTGATCTACGCGCGATCCTCGCCTCGTCTTCGTCGGCCGCGAGCAGCGGAGAGCGCTGCAGCCGCGCAGCCGTCGAGCTGGCGCGAGGCGTGCTAGCGCTCTCTGCTCGCGTCCAGAAGCTCGCACAAGCGTAAGTTTGTGCCGGGCGTCAACATGGATGGAAGGACTTTGCTCCGCCAAGTGGTACGCGTGCGCTGTTGTTGGCAGTTGATCAACCCTGGTGTCTGAGCAGGCGACTCATCTGGACTCGTCGCTGATCACTGACGTCTCGAGCGACGCCACGGCCTCCTCATCGGGCAGCGTCCACGCGCATTCCCCAGTCTGCGGGCAATGGAAGAACCGACGAGCCGAGGGCGTCAATGCCGCTGGGTCTTCCATCTCACACCACCTTCCGCGCCGCGAGAGCTCCTGCAAAAGGGAGTCGCCAAGGTGAGGAGTGCTCTGACTAACGCGGTCGAATCGATCGAGTGTCGCCAGATACCTGAGCGCGAGCGAGGGCCGCCCTGCCGGGACCAGCGAGCGCGTACAACCCATCAGGTGCGCGATGGGTCCGCAGTCGTCGGTAGTTCTCCACGAGGCGCTCGTTCGTTGGCGCCACGTCCACTCCGCGGCGGTACAGGGTCTCTGCCTGAGCAAGAGCACGCAAGCGTCATCTCTCTCAGTCGAATGATCGATCCCCTCGAAGCGGACCAAGAGAGATCTGAACCTTGTCCATCTCGCGCCGCACGCACTGCAGGAAGACGGCGTAGTTGACGATCGTCTGGATCGAGACGTGAGCAACCGAGCGACGCTCTCGTCAAGACAGCGCGTTGGACGCACCTCGGGGTCCCGGGGATTCATGAGCAGTGCCCAGCAGAAGCACGAGACTTCGATGGCAGCTAGCGCGCTCGGAAGCGTCGATTTGGATGATTCAGCGAGTGCAGCGTCCGCTTCTTGCAGCAGTTGGTGCGCTCGAGCCCACGTCTGCTTGGCTGGATAGCGACACGACGCGATCAGCAGCACCGCCAGACACGCGAGAGCCTCAGCATCCTGCGGAGATGCCTGCACGACATGGTAATGAGTCGTATCGCCGACGGAGGAAGCATCGCCAGTGACGAACCTTGAGTACCGCCTCATACATGGCGAACGCAGCCTTGTACTGCCGTGGACGCAGCAGTTGCCGCGTGAGATCACATGTCCATGCGAGTGCGAGCGCAGACACTTACGTCATGGCTCAGCACGTGGAGTTGCAGGGCGTATCGCTTGGCGTTCTCCAGAGCGGAAGCATCAGTCGCTAATGCAGCAAGCTGCTCTGGGGTTGGCTTGTCGACTGAGCAATGAAACTGAAGTGCAGCAACCAGCTGCGGGAGCCCCCACAAGTTGATGGAGACCCACATGAGGCGGCGGAGCCAGCGCTGGATAACCTGAGCGGCCTACGACAATCAAACCCAACAGATATGAGATCCGCGAAGCACATCACTCCAAGCAATGAACAAACCTGTGTGTCGTCGAAGCGGTTGGTCATCCCGCGGTAAGCGTTGGCGAAGTGGATCACATGCCCCGTCCTGCGATCCATGACGGGTTTCCACTCGTCTGCAGGTAGCGGGACATCGCAGTCGAACAAGCTCGGCGGTTTGCTGTCGTATACGACGACTTCATCACGCTTGTCACTCGCCAGGACGTACGCGAACTGCTGCCGATGGCGATCAAACTGCTTCCGATAGCTTGTCTGTGGGTGGCGTGAACCGAACAGCATCTGTCAGCCGCAGAAACACCCCTCAGCTCAACAGCAAGACGACATACCAGGGCGAGTTGCAGCCGTGCTCTTCTTGCCAACAGTTGCCGGGCACGCGACTGCACTCGAACGATCCACTGCATCTCCCGCATGATTGACTCGGCTTGTAACCGTCTCCGCTCCTCCTCCTCCGCTCGCTGCCTCGCCGCTCGAACCGTGGGCATCATCGAGTATGTCGGTTCCTCAACTCCGAAAGTATCCTGGTAGCTTACAATACAGCGCATGGCCTGCAAGCGCCACGGACCACGCAGGATGTGCACAAGCTCCATCAAAGGGTTGGTGCTGGCCATCGATCTAGACGTCCCATCTCTATCCAGGGAAGCCGTCGCTTGAGGCGAAGACGGCAAGCTGAGATTGCAGAACTGCATGCATTGGAGCACGCGGAAGACGAATGCAGCGGTGACATCGAACCGCCGAGTGCTCGCAGTCGACGCTGTGAAGACCGTCATCGTGAGCGCATCGGCGTGCTGAAGAAACTTCACGACATGGTAGCGAGAACCGCTAGGGCCATTACTATCAGCATTTTGGGGGTCACAGCGGACGGCGCCGTAGAACAACCGCTGCAAACACATCAGACAACAGCCAGGCACGCAACGTCGTGGTCAATGAACTGCGCACGTTCCAACGCGAGAGAAAGCGGTCAGCATGGAAGTCGTACCTTACCGAGCGACGTGAACAGCGTGTTGGAGTAGAATGTTGGGTCTTTTATCCTGTCGGATAGGCGTATTCGGCGCACGATCGCTTCTAACGTGGCACTCGGCCTCGGCTTTGCCCGTCGTGCACGCAACCCAGGTCGCGCAGCTTGCACAACTGAAGTATCTATCAGTTGAGAAGACCATGGTACTTCGTCATCAGCAGTCTGCTTGGACGCCAAAGCTTCTCGTCGATCAGGACAGAAGAATGAAGAGGAGGAGCGAAGGCGATGCCGTTCGTCCGCTTCAAACTCGACGACTTGGGCTTTGGTCAACGTGATGACGACGTAGGAAGATTGGTCACAGTCGACGATCTCAAGCTTGCACAGCTCCGTATCGCCGGGAGCTCGATCGCTTCCATCAACTGTGATGGCTGGGTTCGATGTCTTGGATCGATACAAGTAGAAGCGGTAGCATCGCGTTTCGAGGCGGAAGGCAGCGGCGGCAAGCATTCGTTGACGCTTTTCCCAAATCCGGTCTCGACGAGCGACCCACCGCGCGTTTATCTGTTTCCACGCACGCAAGACGCGCAGCCTGCTCCTCATCCATCGCACCAGCCTCAATCGCATGCGTTCGACGAACGCTGCCCGTTCTTGGCGCAGCTGGCGCAATTGCGCTCGCGCTTTGAGCCGTACCTGGAGACGCATTGTGGTGAATCGTAGATGGTGAAACCTCACGCGCACCACCCGCATCCTCCACACGCTCTGGATCTTCGTGGCCGCAAGTCGCTCGGCCTTCATGCGCTCGAGCGCTCGGATATGAACCCGCCGAGTGCTCACCTGCTTCCAGAGCGCGCGGATCCGCGTTGCGGCACAGTATCTGTCAGCAAAAGCCTGCATCCGCCTCCGCTTCTCCGTGACTCGCCACGTGTTGACGACGTCTCGCCAGATCAAACACATACTTGGAGCGCGCACCAATCGATCGAAGCAGAACCGTCGGAGTGGTGAGGGCCCTTGCTGCTTCTGGTGGTACACCACAAGCGCCACGCATTCCAGAGCGCGCTCGAAGCCGTCAAACGTCATTTCATAGTGCGAGCCAGGCGCGAGGTGACTTGCAAACAGGTACGCGGCGTCTCCAACAGAGAGGAACTTCGGCTGAACACCGCACTCACGCAGCAGTTTGCTGAACTTGACGCTGTCGATGGCGATCGATGGCGGATGGGAATGGCATAAGAGCTCGAAGCTCTTGCACAGAATACTTCCCTGGATATCGGTAGAGTGCAAATACTGCTCCCAGTCGACGTCTTTGCTCCAGAAAGTCGACTCGACCGCGTGCTCCACGTAGCGCTCGGTGGCACCAACACGAAACCGGTAAAAGCTCCGCGTGTTGCTGTACTCCATTACCGGGTGGGTGATATAGCGGTAGATGGAGCACAACCAATGAGGCGGCCACTTCTCGCAATGGCTTGAGTCTTGTTGCTCTAGCCCAGGATTGTTGTCGACGTTCTGTGTCGCGCGGTGACGTCGAGAAACAATCTGCCATACGTAAACGCCGCAAAACTGCTGGAAGTCCTCACCGGGACAGCTTCCATCCCGCTCGAATGTAATTTCAACACAAGGCTCGCACGCGACGCGGCCTTGGCATCCTTGGTTGCTTTCGAGCTCTGCTGTGGTGTCCGCATTGTCTTTCTCTGTGGCGGAAGCTGACCGACGGCCATGGTGCCGACAGATAGTGTTCGTCGCTTGGATGTGAACGACGTGGAGCTCGTCCATCAGCGTTAGTCTTGCGTGCGGCTTGATTTGATTGAGCAACTGCTGTGTGCACGGTGTCGACAGTAGCGCCTTCGACGGTGATATCACTTCCGCTGTGGCGTACAACGGCAACAAAAACTCCTTCCGAGGGTTGAATTTCTGTCAACAGCACACCATGACGAAGCAAGGAAGCGTCAGTGTCGGTATGATTGAGAGGGGAATCAAGCACAACGCTGCATCCGAGAAGCTGACATACCTTTCGAGGCTGTTGTGGAGTCGCATCTTTGGGTTTGCAGTCGGGATCGCTCTCGTGTGAGGCCAGGAACTCCTCTAGCGATTGGTGCCTCTGAGTTGCTGCATTTTTCACGCGCTTCTTCTTGGGGGACAGCTGGAAGACGACAGCTGAGTCTTTCTGAAGACGCTGCAGCTGCACGAACGACTCCCAGTTGCGAAAGATTTCCGTCACAACGGAAGCCGTTGACTGGTCTTGCGAGATGTCGCTGGAAACTGACTGACGAACACCCGTCGCTTCTGTCGTGAGCGTTGACTGGTCAAGTTGGCGGTGGCTTTGGACGCCACAGTTGATCAGTCGCTCGGCGATCTCGCGCTGAAGCCGTAGAGGGGTGGACATTTTGCATATCCTCGTCTCTTTCTGGGCCCCTTCCAAGTGTGTCTGCTGTACAAGCATTGCGACCGGCAGCAGTGCAGCGGCAGGCGTCGATACTTCTAGCTGTATCGGCAGCGGAGCGCCTCGGTACACGAACTGGAAGTCGTCCCAAGCGCATTGGTGATCTTGAGTGCTGTCTTGCTGTGGAGTGCAATCCCTTACCAAAGCTGCAAGCACATCGGCTCGAAGGGCTGACAGGGGCGCGTCCAACGGGAAAGCTGCTCGTCCAACAGCAGTAATACTCCAGCCATTGCGTCTTGTAGTCGTTCTGTCCGGAGAGTCACATGTTACCAAGATGAAGTAACTCTGTAGCACCGCTGCGCTGCGTGTCAGCTCCGCTTCAACGGGCCCTGAAAGACTAAAGCTCGTGTGTTGCGGCCAGAGGATGCCTGCGTAGCACGCTAGCTGCATCAAGACGCAAGTCAAGGCTGTGCGTGGCAGTCGCGGCAGTGGAAAGCTGTCGGCAGCTGCTCCCGTCACGTTGTACACTGGCGGAGGTTGGATAACTACTGGACGGAATGGGATCCAGAGGTCACGGTGCATGTGAGGTGTTGGGTGTCCACCGCCTCGCTGTCTGCCGTGGTTCCAATTCGCATCGAGCGCGAACAGCGACCACTCCACGGAGTCATCCCCAAGGCGTACGCGCGCGTGGAAGAGAACATACCGACCGCCGACCTTGAGCGCAGCCCGGCGCGAGACGCAAGCGCTCGGTTCAGACATTGACACTGTCTGCGACTCTCCACGTCGAGTTGTATCCAGCTGTGATAGCGGCAGGTGTCGGTGGCATCGCCTCTCCTTTGTGCGATGCCCCGTCGTGCTCTGATCCTCGACTGCATCGCCGCGGACTGGGCTGTTCCCCTCTTCACACGCAGCCAGTGTGATCTTGATGGGGGATGCCGGCGCACCGATACCTTTGGCGCCGTCACACGCGTACAGGAGGCACACACAAGCCCACGCGCTGAGCGCCGCGGCGATGGTGCTCACGCGCGCCACCGGCTCGAGCGACAGCTCGTACACGCGCTCGCCTCCTTCTACAGTCTCAGCCGGTTGCACCAGCAGGAATCGCAGCAGTTCCTGGCACGCGAAGCGCACCTGCGCGGGCGAGAGCACCCAGCTTCGCGTCTCGAGCGCCTGAAAGCGCGCGCGGAGCCGTCGCCAGAGCGCGGGCGAGTCGACCAGCAGCTCGAGGCGCAGCACCGCCCAGGGCCGTACGGCCAGCGCGCCGCCGCGCAAGTCCATGTGCGCCGACGAGAGCGACAGCAGGAGCGCCAGCGCGACGGCCACACTGCGGTGCACGAGCGGGTGCGGCTGCGCGGAGAAGCTGCCGAGCGCACGCAGGTCGTCGACGGCCAGGCGCTCGGTGTGCGCGCGCAGCTCCCGCGGGTCCATCGCCCCCAACAGCGCGCGCAGCGGCACGGGTGTGTCCGCCATGGCCTGCGGCTGCCTGTCGGTCGGTCCGCCACGTCGCGTCGTGAGCCCTGCGTCCATGCAGCCAGCGCGTTCAACGCAGCGCCTTACGCCATGCTCTAAACTTGGCAAATGTATCGGCGCGTCGCTTCAATACGGCGAAAAGTGCTCTGGATTTTCAGGCATTCGAGGGGAGCTCCTCGAGAAACCTCAATGTTGAAGTGAAGGCTTTCGTTTTGATTTATCCAGTGCAAGCGGGTCAAGGCGATTGATGCCGAGCTAATAAAGAGTATGCAAGCTTATAGGGAGGTGGCAGGTGGCCGTTGCCTCCTCTTTACCATGAAGAGGAGGTCTCTGTCGGTGCCGTCGGTGCGTCCGAGGACTCACTGGATGCTCTGGGAGACGAAGAGGTGGCTGCTGTCGACGGAGATGCCCACGACCGAGTCAGCCGTCACGAGCAGCGTGTCACCCGACGCATACATGAACTCGGTCGAGTTGGACGCCGTGTCGGTCGAGGTGCCGGCGGCCACGATGCTGCCGCTCGTGGTCGCGTAGTAGCGCACGCCCTCGGTCAGGCCCGAGACCTTGGCCTTGCCGCTCACGGCCACGGTCGCCTTCCTCTTGCCGTTGTAGTCGCGCAGGATGCCGACGGGCGCGCCGAAGGCCTCCACCACCGAGAAGAAGTTGTGCTGCTTCAGGTCGCGGTTGCCCAGGTACCCAGCGAGGAACCCGTCGGCGCTCACCGGCACCATGTCCGTCACGATGGCAAAGTTGTTGGCCGCCGCGGAGACGGCGAGCGTGAAGTCGAGCGCGCTGACAGGCAGCACGGGCGTCGCGTCACGCAGCGATAGCGTCGAGAGCGAGAAGCGAAGCACCTTGGTGCTCATCTTTCCCGACTGCGACGGGTTCAAGAAGGTCACGGCGAGGCGGTTGCCGCTCAGCAGGCGCATCGTCGGCTGCGGGTAGAAGCCGTACGGGTCGGCGCCCCACTCAAAGCTCCCCGCCACCTCGGGGAACACGTAGCTGCTGCGGAAGCTGAGCGAGCCATCCACGGTCGAGTACGCGACCGTCGCCACCGTGAGCGCGTGGTTGTTGTTGCCGTCGTAGAAGGCGAGCGCCAGAACCGTGTCCGAGATCATGAGCGACTCGACATAGTAACTCGGCATGAAGTTGGTCTGGCACACGTCATCCGTGAAGGCAGCGACCGTCATGCTGGACAGTGTGAACGAGCTCTTGGCCACGCACAGACCGCTGCGCGAGGCGAGCTGCGTCGAGTTGCTCGTCGTCTGGAAGTACGGGATGAGGAAGTCCTTGGTCGAGTACGGGACGCGGCTCGCGGCACCGAATGTCGTGTACAAGTCGTCCGCATTGTCCGGTCCGAACGAGACGGGCGTGCTCGTGTACGTGATGGTGCCATCCGAGGCAACGACGCCGACCTTGGCGTACTGCGAGTACGAGCTCGACCACGCGTCGTAGTAGGCGACCACAAAGGCTGTCGACGAAAACGCGCCGACCATGATGGTGCCCGAGGTGGACGAGAACCGTGACTTCTTGGTCGAGAGGACCGTCGGCACGCCCGTGCTGTCGATTGTGATGGGAATCGCGTAGCCATCGGTCGAGTACTTGGCCTCCGTCAACGCCGCCGCGACAGCAAGCGTGTCGGACAGCGTCACAACATCCTTGATCTTGTATCCGCTGAGCACGTTCGTGGAGACAACTTCTGCTGTCGTGACGGCCTTCGTCTCCGGGTTGAACGTGACGGTCGTGACCACGCTCTCCGCCTTGGTGCGCGCCTCGTTGACGCGGACGTAGGACATGAGGTTGGTCGTGTAGAACGACTCGGTCGTGCCCAGCGGGGACAGCGACAGGTAGTTCACGTATCCATACGTGGCCGTGACTCCTGTCTCGAGCGTGATACCGACGTCGAGGTAGGCGGTCGTGCCCGCGCCGTTGCGAAGCACAGCACTTGTGTTGAAGCTGACAGCGTCGCCCTCATGTGCGGTCGTCCCGGTCGTTGCGGCGAAGTTCTCGAACGTGAACCGCGTCGTCGGACTCGGGCGGTTAACAAAGTGCAGCACGTACAGCGCCGCCACGTTGAGCACCACGAAGAGCACGCAGAAGGCGATACCCAGGATCTTGCACAGCGACATGCCCCTGCCTGTGGCCTTGGTGGCTTCCATCTTCACTTCGGCTGGGTCCACGGTCTTCATCTTGGCGAGAGCCGTCAACTGGGCTGTCGATGGGCTGGGCGGTGGCTGAGGACTTGGTCTTCCGTGGCTTCGGCTGTCCGGCTGGTGAGCTGAAGCAGTCGAAATGCGGAATGAGGATGGTGTGAGAGATCGCGGCGAGCTCCCAGTCGCCCCAGCCAGTGGTGGCAAGGTGCTGCGTTGGCTGCATCCGACACAGCGTGTCGACCACCGCGGAGATGGCAGTCACGTCGCGAAACCGAACGATGTCCAATGCGATCCACCCCGGTGGTGGCTGCGCTTTTTGGCGAGGATGCGATCTGTTCAGGGGATCGACATGGCCAAAATCACGACATTGAGAGCGGGCACGTGCTCACTCGCGACCCGATTGGTGGTCACGCGCTCGCTGGCTTCAGGAATAGCCTGCTGCGATCCATCAGCTGTGACGAAGGCGTTCCTGTCTCGGTCCTGGTTGGCGGGTGTTTATAGGCATTGACGCGGTCACATCGCCTCATTTGGCCTCGCTTCGATCCCATTGTCGCGACTGAGGGCATTGCATCGCATCGAAGCGTTCGAAGGTGTTCAATATCGCATTGCCGAGCTGTTATTAGACGTGTTTTTCACATTTTTAGCGCCACTTTGTGCCCCACAACTGCACCGACTGGAAACCGAAAGCTGCTCTCGTCCCACGCACGACCTTCGATTGGCAGTGAGGAGATGGCGAGCGGTGGCAAAATAGCCAAGACTGATGGCTCCGACATGGCCGCAGGCGAGCACAGGACGACGACAGTCGTGGCCGAGAGGAGAAATTAGACCGTCACGATCAGCGAGCTGTCGCTGACGGCGACGCCCACGAGCGCATCCTTGGAGATGACGATCGTGTTGTCCTGCGCCAGGATGAAGTCGTCCGCCGTGCTGGACGCCGGCGCGTACAGCGTGCCCGAGGTCGACGCGTAGTACGCCGTGCCCGACGTCACGTCCGAGACGTCGACGGTGCCCGACATGGCGACCTTGAGCTCCGAGCTGCTGGCGTCCGAGACGACGCCGACGGGCTTGCCGAGCGACTCGACGAGCGCGATGCGCTGGTTCTGCGAACCGGCCCACAGACCAGCGTACGAGATGACGAAGCCCGACGAGACGGGGAGCGTGTCCAGCACGATGGCGCCGTACGCGTTCGGGTCGGCCGACGAGACGGAGAAGTCCTCGTTCGACACGGGCAGCACGGGCGAGACCTCCGAGATGGCAAAGTCTGAGCCGTACTTGAGCACCTTGACGCTCGGCTTGCCCGAGTTGGACGGGTTGAGGAAGCCCACGGCCAGGCGGTTGTCCGGCAAAGCGCGGAGGGTCGGCGTCGGGTAGAAGCCGTAGGCCGAGCCGAAGTCGTAGGCACCCGTGGCCTCCTCCAGCACGTACGAGCCGCGGAACGTGGGGATGCCCGTGATGCTTGAGAACTCGGCGATGAGGATCGTGAGCGCGAAGTTGTCGGCGCGGTTGAAGAAGATGAGCGCGATCGCATTGTCCTCGAGGCGGGCCGAGTCAATGTAGTACGCGGGCTCGACAGCCGTGTCACACGTCGAGTCGGCCTCGACGATCGTGTTCGCGCTGAAGTTGGCCGTGTACAGGCAGAGGCCGACCGAGCCGGCGATCGTCTGGTTGTCCTTGGTGGCGGTCATGTCGTCCACGAACCACGGGATGGTAAACTTCTCGCTGTCGCTCGTGATCGCCTTGGGCGTGCCAAAGGTCGTGTAGAGCAGGCTGTTGATGTTGCCGAACTGCACGCTCTCGGAGAAGGACACGGTGTTGTCGCCCGCGACGCTGCCGACGAGCACGCGCTGGTAGTAGCCTTCCTCCGAGTACGGCTCGTAGTAGGCAACGGCGAAGGACGAGTCCGAGAGGCGCGTCATGAAGTTGGTGGGCGAGTTGTTGATGGCGAACGTCGTCTGGTCCTGCTCGAGCGTCACCGTGCCGTCCGCGATCGTGACGGGCGTCACGGACACCGAGTACGACATACCGTCGGTGCTCGTGACGGACGACAGCGCGACGGCCTTGGTGTCCGACAGCGTCGTGAGGCCCTTGATGGTCGCGCCAGCGATGGAGTTGCCCGACGCCGCGTCCGCCAGCGTGACCGTCTTCTCGGCCGAGTCGACCGCGAACGTGGTCAGCACGCTCGTGATGTCCGGCGACGTGCCGAGCTGGTACGACACGAGGTTGGTCGCGTACGTGCTCTCGGATGTGCCAAGCGGCGCGAACTTGATGTACGCCATGTACTGGTCCTCCGACGGCAGCGTGGCGGCCGCCAGGTACGCCGTGGTGCCGGCGCCGACCGTGAGCTTGCCGCTCGCGTCCAGGCTGACGGCCTGGCCCTTGCTGGCCGAGCCCGACGCGCTCTGCTCGCTCGAGAGCGTCGTGGCCGTGAACGTGGAGGCCACGGCGTCGCTGCTCGATCCGCCGCGGTCGGCGAAGTGCAAGATGTAGAGCACGATGATGTTGATGAGCAGGAAGGCGGCGATGAGGATGCTGTGGTAGCGCGCCAGCCAGCTCTTCTTGGGCGGCGCGTCCTGCCCGCTGTAGGCGTAGTCCTCGCCGGGCGTGATGGGCTGCGGCTCGTTGTCCTTGCCGCCCATGGTTGCGAGCGCTTCCGAGACAGAGAGAGAGAGAGAGACTTGAGGTGGGCGGTGGAGGCACTTGCGAGGCACCGCGCGAGTTGGAAAGTGATGTGACGGTGGTGATCCGACTTCGGACGCGGACGCTGCGTGCACAGAAAAGGATGAAAGGAAAAGCGCCGGTTGGTGGCGGACATGCGCCTGGTGGTGGGAGTCTGTGCAGGGAACAAGAAGAAGAAGAAGAACAAGTGTGTGTGAGGGGAGGAAAGGGTTCAGCGTGACGGACCATAGAGTGTGCGTTGATGCGCGTTCGGTGGAAGCAAACGGGGTGTGCGCATGGAAAGGACCGAGCGAGCCGAGCAACCAACACCACCAGATCGGCCGGTGGCTTGGATGCCGCTGCTGACCGCCGCGGTGTTGGCGCCTGATGCGGCGCGTACTATGACACTGCGAGCACAAAGCGCGAGGGCAGGCAGGTTGGCTGCAGCTGCGGCCCGTTTGCGCGCGCGGTTCAGATGGTGGCCGGGTTGTTGGGCCAAGTCATGGCGCGCATTGGCGGCGGGCACGTTCCTGCGCGGCCCGTGATTGGTGGAAGCGCGAGCACGTTGAAGTGACGCGGATGGTCTGAAAAGTGGCAGAACCAGGTGATACACTCGGGTGACTTCCCTTTCGAACAGACGAAACGCCTACCGTGTTTTGGACCGATTTAGTCGTGCGCACCCGGTTTCGCGTCGAGCGAAGCGGTTGACGGATAAAAGTCGCGGGCCCATCCCCGCGCATTGTCGATGATGATGGAAGCAACATGCCGACTTGTTTGTATGTGCTGCTGACCTTGGGCCTCTCTGCTTTCTGATGACCGGCCATTGTTGGATACGACAGACGCGAATGAGCGTCGGCGCAGAACCGTGAGCGCCACCGGACTCTTCTTGCTCGACGGAGGGGCATGGAAGCGCAAATGAGCCGCACGGCAAAGACGCGGCTGCCAACTGCAACTCGCAGCCAAGACACCAGTCGCCACCACTCGCTTCGAGTCTGTTGCTCGTCATGCGGCTCGCTCGTGGTGGTGGTGGTGGTGGTGGTGGAGCGAGAAATCACCGGAATGCCAGGCAGATATGGCGAGCGAGCGCGCTGGAACGCGTCCGAAAGAGCGTCCGCTTGCTCGCATGGGAGCCAATGTGTCAGGTGCGGACGCACGGAGGGAAGGACTCGGACTCAACGACCGCCCACATCAACACTTGGGCCGGTCAGGCACCGCACTGCTTGCGTTCGGGGCAGACGTGATGTGGCGGATCACGACTAGCGTTGACTAAGAAAAGCTCGGCTGCACGGAGCGCGCATCACCGGCATTGCGCGTCACAGAAGACGAGTCATGATTCGCGATGCAGAGTATGGAGCCGAGATGCTGACCCCGGCGCTGGCAGGTTTTTTGACGGACGAAAGCGGCGACATACGCCAGGGATGTGGGCCGCAGTGTCTGCCTGTATTGATTGGGCCTATAACACCTACCTCTGTCACTATCAAATCAATCGAAAGCAGTCGAGGCTGGCAGGTCTCCGCGCTGTCGGCAGCAGCGGTAGGCAGCGCGCGGCGAGTTGCCGCAGCAGCTGCCAGTTGTTGACGAGGCGTCGCGGTTGAACCGGACGCCAGACGAAGGGCAGTTCGACACGTCGCTCGTTCTGAGCACGTGGATCTGCGCGCCGCTTGATCGAAGGTCGATCGTCGAACACGTCTTGTACTTGTTCTCGCGGTGTCCAGCGATCAGCACCGGCCTCGTTCTTCGTCAGCGTGTGGGACTTGGGCTGGCTGGCTGGTTGGTCAGCGACAGCACGTCCCGCACGATGTCGTTTTCTGGCCGTCTCAAACAGTGAACGCAGCGACGATGCGCGCGCAGGCTGCGTCGGGTCGACTGGCCCGACCGACCCCCACTGCGCACTGCTGGAGTGGCAGGCGAGCAGGGGCCGCGAGGAAGAAGGCACAGAGAAGACGCTTGAGCTCCACGC
>JAADYF010000248.1:0-28576 GCA_023338175.1 Phytopythium delawarense
GCACCTACCGCCCTTGGAACCCTGGCACCAAGGTTTGCCGTATCAAGACAATTTAACTTTCCGTCCCGTGTGGGATTCGAACCCACGCCGTGAGTGCTGACGCCGCGTGTGCTGACACCCTCGCCAAGTCGCAGAAATATAATACTGTAAATTACGGTACATCCGTATTTAATGCGATGTCCCGTATTTAGGAGGGAGGTGGCGTATAATATAGGAATTTCGGTATTGAAAAGAGATAAAATTGACCCCCCCACTGTTTTAACCTCCTGAAAAAACACTGTGGAAACTGAGATATGTCGTTATTTCAAAAAATCGCCCGGAAATTTTGGTGCGCTTTCATAGACGCGTTGAGGTAAAATTGATAATTAATACCTCAAACTTGTCTGTATTGGTAATAAATAAAACAATCGCACTCAACTTTGACAATAAAGTCGATTTCGATGCTTTGGGGCACAGTCGACAATTTTCCTCCCAAGATCGTGGAGCCGAATGCTCAGGCCGATGCCGCGGGGAACCTTGCTCACGTCGGAGGAGATTGGCGCCGTCAAAGTGCTTCCCGCACAGGGGAAGAGCAACAGGGCCATCGCGGCGGAGATTGGGAGGAGTGAGAAGGCCATTCGCACCTTCCTGTCGCCCCCCAAGCCGAAGAAGAAGCCTGGACTCAAGCCAAAACATGACGATCGCGCCCTCCGCCGAGTGTTCCACCTCGCCACAGTGGACAGACTGTCCACACGGTCGATCGCTGCTTCTCTGCCGGTCGCTGTCAACCATTGTACTGTCACGCGTGCCCTGAAGGCCAACCCAAATGCCAAGTATATCAAGCGCAAGCCTGCCCCAATGCTCCTCAAGCACCACAAGCAGAAGCGCGACGAGTTTGCGTCGGAAATGGCGAGTAAGTACCAGGATTGGGATGCTATTATCTTTTCTGACGAAAAGAAGTTCAATTTGGACGGCCCGGATGGGTGCCAGTACTACTGGCATGACTTCAGGAAGGAGCCCGAGGTGTTCTCGAAGCGCGTTTCGGGCGGCGGTTCCGTGATTGGGTGGGGTGCTATTAGTCGATACGGGTGCTCTGAGCTCGTGTTTCTCGTTGGCCGGCAGAACTCTGCCAAGTACGTGGATATCATTCGCGAGCATCTGCTCCCGTTCATCGGCATCGTGAAGGACAAGTCGGACAAGGAGCGGCCCATTTTTCAGCAAGATAATGCGCCTATCCACGTCTCCAAGTTCAGCAAGCGCGAGATGGAAGGCATGGGCATCGATACACTTGAGTGGCCGGCCAAGAGCCCGGATTTGAGCCCAATCGAGAACGTGTGGGGGGTTCTCTCGCGCCAAGTCTACGCCAGTGGCCGTCAGTTCAGCAGTTTGGACCAGCTGCGCGATCAGGTGCATCAATGCTGAGCCGCAATCGCCGCTTCCTACTTGGAGAAGCTCTACGACAACATGCCGCAGCGGATGGTGGAGGTCTTGCGCAACAAGGGCGGCTCAATTTATCGCTAATCGCCCAAGAAGCTGGTGCGTCAAAAATAGTGCACCACTTGGCTTCGGTCGATATTGCAATATCTCGCGAACTACAGCTGCTTTTTTTGTTCTGAAAACTTACATGGGATGCTATTTTTGTAAATATCCTTACCCATTGACGCCACTTGTCAAATTTGATTTTTGGACTCTGGATGGTGCGTCTATAATTTTGCAACGGACTTTACGTTCACGAGCTGCGTCGCCAAGCTCAAGAAACCGATCAAGGATCGCATTACAAGACCTGCGCGTATTAGTCTGAGTGCTACGATGTAATCTTGCTGCCATTCTTGAAGATCAAAGGTCTGGTCAGGAGGGGCAGCGTGAGCGCTCATGGGTTCAACACGAGGATCCTGCGCTTGAACCACTTCAAGTTCCGCCAGGTCCTCCAGGCCAAGTGCGCTGTCAAGGGCATGTCCGCCGTGGTGCGCTCGGAGATGTACATCAGTCGCACCTGTGGACGCTGCTACTGGCTGCACGTGCGCCTCGATGAAAATGCTGCGCTCAACATTTTGCGCTATGTGTGCGCTGGATCAAGTCTTCGCGTGAGATTTGCACTATTTTTACCGGACTACAGCGGGCGACTCGAACGTGAAAAGTGTGCATCTCTGACAGGTCTGGGCTTTCTGTCGTTCAACTGGTTGAAGTCTCCACATGAGCGCGCGACGCTTCGGCGCCGCGAGCGCGCGTTTCTTCCGAGGCGGAGCAGCCTTCTTTCCATCCCGCCCCAGGCCCCGCGGGTGCTGCGCTTCTCCGGACCTCTCAGCACCGCGTGGCGCGGCGCGGTGCGGAGCGACACTTTATATAGACGCGAGGCACCCAGCTAGCTGGCTCGCGGCTCGCGCACGGTCGACCAGCGGCGCAGGCGGTTGGGAAACGGACCGAGGCAGCAGCGGTGACGCCCACCGCACGGCTCGGCGAGTCCGTCACAGTACTAACGATGCAGAAGCGGCAGGCGAGCGTGGCGACCAGCAGACACAGCAGCCCGAGAGGCTGCGGGCTCGTCTCCGCCGGCGCGTCCACCCACAGACCGAGCTCCGCGTCGCGCTTCTCGCTCCTCCGGGTCAGCTCGCAGCGCGTCGAGCGCATGGGGCTCTCGCGCAAGCTCCAGGCGCGGCAGAGCCAGTCGCTCGGCCGCCTGAGCGTCAGCCGCAGCAGCGCCACGAGGCGGAGCGTGGGCACGATCGCCGTCGACGACGACCCGGACGGCTCGGCCTCGGTCTGCAGCCAGGAGCCGAGCGCGGTCCGCACGCCGTGGTCGCGGCTCGCGAAGGCGCTGCCGACGCTGTGCTGTCCATCCGGCAGGAAGGCGCCGGCCGCGACCATGTACTCGATCACGTTCTTCCCGTGGAAGATGGAGGCGTTCGGGTACTACTCGAGCCCGTGGGCCGCCGCGGCCTGGGTGCCCGACACGGCCAGCATGCGGTGCCAGATCTGCCTGGCCGCCTTCACGCTGATGCGGCGCCGGCACCACTGCCGGCTCTGTGGCCACCTCGTGTGCAACGACTGCTCGCTGCGGCGCACGTTCCTGCCCTTCTCGGCTAGCACGCGCAGCCAGCACCACATGATCCGCGACGGAGAGCCGCAGCGGACGTGCAACTCGTGCGCCAACACGCTGGGTAACATGGCGGCCCACCAGGACCCTCGGGTGCGCAAGCTCGCGGTTCGGCCGGCAACACACGTAGGCCAGGGACAGGTGGGAGTGAGCCGGTCTCGCCGCTGGCTCGCACGTCGGAGCCGGCGTCACACCGCCGAGGACGAGGACGCCAAGCAGGAGCAACAACAGGAGCAGCGCATGACGCGCGAACTTGCCGGGACGGAGGGTCGCGCTCGGCAGCTGTCAGCTTGCCAGGCCGACGAGCTGGAGGAGATCCTGTTCGCGCGCTCGCTCTCACGTAGCAGGTCGATGAGCAAGCAGTTCGTCGTGAGCTCGCAGTGGCTCCAGCAGTGGCTGCAGTACGTCCGCATGGACCCCGGCAGCCGCTCCTCCTGGCTCGCGCTGTCAGCTGACGAGGATCGCACCAAGCGCAGCGCATCGAGGCCCGGACCGATGGCGAACTACGCGCTGCTGGACTTCGTCAACGGCACGCTGGTGCCCAAGAAGACTCTCGAGCGGAGCGTCGTTGGGAGAGTCGACGCCGACTACCACGTCGTGAGCGAAGAAGTGTGGCTCGCCTTCCGTCGACTCTACGGCGGCGGACCTAGTATCCAAATCCATGCTTCAAGCGCCGAGAGGTCCAGCTCCGCGTCGGAGACAGGAGAGCGCTCGCTGGTCCCCAGCTTTGCTCAGTCGGGCGACAGGAACGAAGCGAATCGCTGGGTCATCACGGAGCTGAGCGAGCTGCCGGTCCCAGTATCGTCGCCACCCGTGCGGCTCGCTCCTCGACGCAACGGGTCTGTCAGCTACAGGAAGACGGAGCTGTGCGCGAGCAAGAAGGCGCCGAGGAGTATGCCAAGCAGCAGCTATCGACGGTCTTTTGGCGCGAGAGGTAGCTGGGCAGCGCTCGAGGTCAGGGCGGACCGCGACTCGCGCAAGCGGTGGACGCTGGCACGCGCGCTGTCCTTCCGCACGTCGTCCGGACGCCTTGACGATTCGGCCTCGCGGGTGGTCGACGGTGCCATCCTGTACGAACCCGGCACGCGCGGCGCTCCCGTCCCATTGAGAGAGCGCAAGGCGAGCTCGACTCGAGCTGCCGAGGCGCCGAGTCGCCGCCGCGAGAGACACACGGCGGTGAGCGAGCGGCGGCTGTCGGAGGAGGCGGACACGCAGTGCTCGCGCTCGACCATCGCGGCCATCTCGGCCTTCGCGCACGCGGCCACGGAGGCGCGTCGGCGGTCGGCCTTGTCGCTCTCTCGCCACCCGTCCGCGCACCTCATCGGCCCGCCATCCGACGTCAGCGCCGCATGAGCTGGCGTCCGTCCCGTGAGCTCCCGTGTGTGCGTCCTCGCCGCCGCCCAAGCCGTCAGAGCGTGTCATGCATTCCCCGCGCGTCGGAAGCGATGCGTCAGACCAAACCGAAAGCAAAGGTGCATTGCGCTCTCACTTGTCGTCCTGCTGCTGCTGGTTCAGCTTCTGCTTCTGCTCCCGCTCGGTCTCGTCCTGCCCAGCGAAGCGCATGGCCCAGTCGCGAGGCCAGAAGGGCGACGAGTAGGGCGTCTCGAACGAGTCGAGCTGGTCCGGCGGGTGAAACCAGTAGTTGAGCGCCAGGTGGCCGTCGCCCGAGCCGAACGACTCGACCTCGTGGAACCAGGACGCCGGCAGGAAGAGCATGTCGCCCGCCGCGAGCTCGCAGAAGGCCGGCGTGGCCTCGCGGAAGCGCGGGAACTGCGCGTGCAGCGCCTCGGCGTCCGCAGCCAGGCGGCTCGTGTCGACGCGGCTGAAGCTCACGGGGTCCTTGACGGTCTGGTCCACCTTGCGGCGCTCGCCGTCGACCGCCGCCTCGTCGGGGTCCAGCGCCATCTCGTCCAGCTCGAGCTCCTGCTCGTCGTCGTCCTCCTCCACGTCGTCGTCCTCGTCGTCAAAGTGGAACGCGCTGTCCTCTCCGTCTTCCCCGTCCTCGGCGCCGCTCTCGCCGGCCTCCTCATCCTTGTCGGCGCGCAGCACGGCCAGCATGGCGGCGTCCAGCCGCTGCTCGGCCTGCTCGACGCGCTGCTCGGCGCCGGGCTCTCCGCGCTCGAGCGCCTGCTCGGCCTGCGCAAGCTCGCGCTCGGCCTCGTCCTTGTCGATGGCGGCGAGCGCCGCGGCCTCTGCGAACGGGTCGGCGCCGTACGCCGTCGTGTCCTCGCCCTCGTAGTTGATGCGGCCGTTGGCGTGCACGCGCGTCATGAACCCGCGCGTGTACATGCGCTCGGCGTCGGCGGGCGAGTAGAGGCGGAAGCGCTTGCGGCCGCGCAGCAGGATGTACAGGTTGTCGTGGTAGTCGTGGTGCAGCCCCGTGGAGGAGCCGTGCGTGTTGTTGCCCATCCAGACGTTGACGTTCTGCGGCACGAGGTGCCCCATGAGCGCCGGCCGCAGCGGGAAGTCGCCGCGCAGCCGCTGCACGAAGCGCGCCATCACCTCGGGCCGCCCGTCCGCCTCGGCCTCCACGTCCTGCGTCGTCAGGTAGTGCAGCTCGTCGCCGCGCTCCAGCAGCGCCAGCAGCGCGCGGAACGTCATCTGCACTTCGACGCCGCGGCCGAACTTGTCGCGCGTGTCGGCGCGCCGCTCGACCGCCAGCACCTCGTCGCCTGCCGCCGCCGCCAGGTACGCGTTAGTCCACTTGGCGGGCGCCGTGAAGCCCGCGTCGCGCAGGAAGCCCGCGAGCACCACGGGCTTGCGCGGCGCCACGAACTCGCGGAAGAAGCGCGCGGCCGACCCCGCCGCGTCCACATCCAGCCGCTCCACCGCGTAGTCGGCGCGCGGCACCACGAAGCCCGCGTACGCGTTCGAGAATCCGGGCGAGAGCCGCACGTCCGCCTCCGCCGCCTCGGCAGAGGTGTCGGCGGCTGGACTGGCAGCACTAGCCGCCGCCTCGCCCTCGCCCTCGCCCTCGCCCTCGCCCTCGCCCTCGCCCTCGCCCTCGCTCTTGCGCAGGCGCTTGCGCGGGCCGTCGGCGCTGTCGGCCACGCGCGCGTTGGGCTTGGCGGCGTCCGCAGCAGTCGTCATCGTCTCCGCAAGTCGGTAGTCGGCGCGGGAGATCGGGAAATGAGCGGCGGGGACCGACGTGCGACATAGCAAAGCGGCGCCGAACGATTGGCCACGAGCCGAGAGTGGAGACGGACACTCGATGCAGCAAGAAGCAGGACGAGGAGGGAGGACGCAAGCAGTGCCAGGGGAGACGCATGCTACCGGCGGACAGCACCTACGGGCGAGCTAGCGGTCAATGCTCCAGCGAGACCCTCGCGCCGTCTCCATCTTTGTTATATGCACACCACCGCCACCCACACACGCAGCTCTAGCCGAAATGGTACCGATTGCCGCCCTGGCCGTACCCGCCGCCGTGGCTGTGGCCGCCACCCATGCCGCCCATGCCGCCCATGCCGCCCATGCCGCCGCCCATGCCGCCCATGCCGCCGCCGAAGAACATCTACGCACACGCGCACAAGAGGTTAGTTTGCGCCGGGTGTCGACCGCCCAGAGCCCGCGGGACGCGGCGACGCACCTGGAAGATCTGGCTGGGGTCGACGCCCATGCCGCCCATGCCGCCGCCACCGCCAAAGTCGCTCTCGAGGTCCTCCAGGTCGACGCCCGAGTCGTAGCGCTGGCGCTTCTGCGGGTCCGACAGGATGGCGTAGGCCTCGCCGATGTCCTTGAAGCTCGCCTCGGCCTGCGCGCGCTCCTCCTCCGTCTTGCTCGCGTGGCGGTCCGGGTGGAACTTGAGCGCCAGCTTCTTGTACGCCTTCTTGATCTCGGCGTCGTTGGCGCTCTGCGTCACGCCCAGGATCTTGTAGAAGTCCTTGCGCTTCGCCTTCTTGACCTCCAACTTGGTCTCGCGGATGCTGTTCATGGTCATCATCACAGCAGCCAGTCGTGTCAGCACCACACACACACAGACACGAGCCACGAACAAGGCAGCAAGCATCTCGACGGGCGGGGTCGCACCTGTTCTGGATGTCGCGCTGTGCGTCGTCGCCCACGAGCTTGGAGGCCTGCTCGTACACGCGCAGCGCCTGCTCGAGGTTCTCGAGGCCGCCCAGCGCCTTGAGGCACGCGGCCTTGCGCAGGTACGCCTTGGCGTACCCGTGGTCGTAGTAGATGGCCTTGTCGCAGTCCTTGATGGCCTCGTCGTGGCGGCCGAGGCGCGAGAGCGCGTTCGCGCGGTTGCAGTGGATCTTCGAGTTGAACGCCTTGTTCTTCGGGTCGATCTGCAGGCACTCCGAGTACTTGTCGATGGCCTCCTGCATGCGGCCGGCCTTGAACGAGTTGTTGGCGTCCTCCTTGCTGTTCTCCAGCGCGCGGATGCGCTTGATCTCGCGCATGAACTTGCTGTTGTCCGGGTCCGAGCGCAGCGCCTGCTGCAGGTGCTTGATGGCGCTCGGGAACTCGCCCTGGAAGTACAGGCAGCGCGCGCGCAGGAAGAGCAGGTCCGGGCTGCCAGAGTCCGTGCGCATCAGCTGCGTCAGCGCCGCGAACGCCTCGTCGTAGCGCTCGCACCCGATCAGCGCCTCGCCGCGCAGCAGCTTGATGGCACCCGAGCCCGAGCACACCTGCAGCGCGCCGTCGAAGCACTGCACAGCCTGCGAGAAGCGCTCCTGCGTCCCAGCACCACCGACACCACACGGCCCAGCACGGTCAGCAGCCAGGCAACATGCATGCGAGTGCCTACAGTCCCAAGCGCACTCACCTCGGCCAGGTGCTGCTTGCCGCGCTCCGCCTTGTCCAGCGCCATCTCGAGCTGCCGCTTCTCCGCCAGCAGGCTGCCGTTGTTCGGGTCGCGCACCAGCGCCGCCTGGTACGTCTTGAGCGCGCCATCCGTCTCCCCCTGCGCTCAGCAGCCACGCAATACGCGTCAGACGATCACACTCCACGGCGACACCCGAGTTCGTACACGCCGCAGGGCATGCAATCCAAGCGATCGCCGTACCATGGCGAGCTGCGCCTTGGCCTTGCGCACGTAGCCCTTGAAGTACGTGGGGTCGAACACGATGGCGCGGTTGCAGTCCGTGATGACCTCCTTGTACTTGCTCAGCATGAAGCTGGCGGCCGCGCGGTTGCCGTAGTAGGCCACGACCGTCGGCGCCGCGTCGATCGCCTGCGTGTACTTGTCGATGGCGCGCTGGTAGTCGCCGCGCTTGTACAGCTCGTTGCCCTGCGCCTTGTACTCCTCCGCCATGGCCTCGCTGCGCTCCATGCTGCCTCGCTGCGCCTCCAAGCCCCTCCGAGCGGCGGTCGGCCTGCCTGCGTGTTCTCCCTCGGAGTTGTGCCGAAGTTGTGCGGGGAAGGATGGCCCGAGCCAACAAACACCGCGGGCGGAAAGTGAAGTGGCGCACACGAACCAAAGATCGCCAGCAAGGAGCGCGGTAAGTGCGGGCGACGCCGCGACGACACGCTCAGCGAGTTCCTCGAGCGCGCTAAGTTCGCATCTCGCGTTTTCTCGAACTTTCTTTCGAAATCCCCGAGAGAATGACTCTCCCGCCAGCTTCAGTGACATGCCACCGAATCCTTCTGGTTCGTGTTGAAGACGGCAAGCCGCAGTGCGCAGTGCTGGGGGCGAGATCGGCTTGCTCGGCGCGTGCTCGGTGGTCATGAAACAGTTGGGAAGACGCGGCTGGAAGCGTACTCGACGGCCACTGAGCGCCTCGGGCGAGCTCTTGGGGCAAGTGCGCGTTGACACCACAGAGTCGCTGTAACCTCGTCTCACTTTGAAGCAAAACGGTGCTGACCCTCCAGCAATTCTTTCTCGGCCGATCGACCGACAGACCTCAAGGTCTGCACCCAAGTGCTTATGGCCAGTCAGTGCGTCAACGCAGCAGCCACTGCCGAGACTCTGGCGTGGAATGGTTTGGCCAGGCCTTTGTGGCCGAGAACTCGCCAGGACTCGGGCGTTCGGGGTCCTTTCATCTCTACGCGAACACGTGCACCACTCAAGCCGTCGACGCTTGGGTGAGGAGCAGCGATCACCATGTTGCTCGCACCAGGAGAACCATCCATCTGCGGCCCATATTGCCACCCATGGGAGTCATGCGTGTCATGCGAGCAGCTCGTGTCTCTGCGCTTCAATGACGCGTCTCATTGGCCACAACACGCCTCCACTCCTCCTATCATTGGCCAAAAATGCTCCGGATCGCAGCAGCTCGACTGCAGCAATCAAACCGCAGTTCTCCCGACAAGCAGCAAGCGACTCCGCCCACGCGCACACGCACGCCCAACGCTCAACGCCCAAGGCCAGACGCAGAGCCCAGCGCCGCCCGCCCACCACCGCCATGTCGCACCTGAACAAGCTCTACAAGCTCTCGGCGCCGCTGCAGGGCCTGCTGGGCAAGTCGGCGCTGTCGCGGCCCGCCGCCGTCAAGGAGTTGTGAGTCTCGGCCGGCAGGCGCCTCGATCGCTAGTTCGCTCCACAGAGGCGGCGCTGACGCTAACGCTGGCGGTGCGTCGTGTCTGCGCGGCAGCTGGGCGTACGTCAAGGCGCACGAGCTGCAGGACCCGTCGGACGGCCGCATCATCCGCCCGAACCCCGCGATGAAGCAGGTGTTCAACGTGGACGAGATCAAGTTCACGCAGGTCATGGGGCTGCTGTCCAAGCACCTGGAGAAACCCGTGGACGAGCTCTAGAGGCCCGCTAGGCAGCGTCGCGCTGCTGCAAACACGAGCGCCGCGCTCTAGTCCCTCGCACCGCATCGACTGAAACACGACACCGTCGGTCTATTAGATCTCGGTGGTGAGCACGCCGTGCGCGTCCAAGTACGTGCGTGGGTCCAGCGCCGCGTCGCCGCCGTCGCGGTGCTTGTCCTGCGCGCCCATGACGGCGGCGAGCTGCATCTCCTGCGACACCGACAGCCGCACTTCGTCTAGCAGTATGCGGTCCATCAAGCGCTGGTTCTCGTCCATCTCGCTCGTCGTCATGGGCCGGCTGGTACCCAGCAACTCGTCCGTCTGCAGGAGCTGGTGGTTCGCGCTCGGAGGACCCATCGCGCCGACAGAGTGTCCGTCAAACGCTGCGCCTGCATCCGGAGCGTGCGCCGCGTCCGCCGTTGCAGTCCCGGCACCGATGCGGACGACCTGCTCCATGGAGCTCGCGTCGAACAGCTGCGTCTTGCGGCGCTTCACCTTCTGCGAGCGCAGTGTGCGGCCGCAGAACTTGCGCGCGAACAGATCGAACGCCTCGATCGAGAGCGACGACAACTCCGTCATGAAGTCGTCCAGCGGCCGCGAGTACTGCATGTTCTGCTTGCCCACGCCGCGCCGCTCCTTGTCCTTGATCTCCACCATGCTCTCGACCAGCCCCTCGAACACGGGGTGCGAGCGGAAGTGGCCGAAGATGCCCATCCGCGCGCACTTGAGCCAGAAGGTCAGCTTCTTCTTGTCGACCGCGACCACCGCCTTCTTCTTGACCACTTGGTACAGCCCGCGGAACGACGCGTTCTTGGACAGCTTGCGCAGGAACGGATCGCTCTCCGTGTACACGCTCGGCACGTACTTGATGTTCTCCAGGTTCTTGGGCACTCTCGACCGGCTGAGAAGACTGCGGAAGTTCGGGATGCTCTTCAGGTCGCGGCACGCGCGGCACACGCCCTTGTTCCTGCTGTCGGCCACCCGAAGGCAGCGCAGACTGCGCACGCAGTTGCCCACCTTGTCGACGCGCCACATGCACTCACTGAAGACCGCGTCCTGGAGCACCAGCCGCTGCTCCTCTGACAGCTTCTCCGACATCTTCACTTGCGCGTCCGACCCGAACACCTCGGGGAACAGCTCGCGCGCGATCACATACTTCGGCCGACTGCCGCCGATGATCTGGACGGCGCCAGACACGTAGCACTGGACCTTCTCATCGCGAAGGCCCGTGCACGGCACGTGCCCCAACGGAATCGATGGTCGAGTCGGCGCCGCGGATGCAGGAGTGTTCGTGTCGCTTGCACTGAAGTCGGACAAGAAGCGGTCAGCTTCTTCGGTTGTCGTCGGAGTGTGAGCGCCACCGCTAGACACCTCATCACGGTTGTTGTCTTCCTGTCGCCCGCTGCCATCTTCCTCGCCACGGTGAGCACTCGGAGACTCGTCCACACCTAATAACGAAGGGGCCGCATCCTCAGGCTCTGGAGAGATGCCATCACCATTGTCACCGGGACTGCCAGCCTCTCGAGGCGGTGCCACGTCCTGACCGCCCTCATTGCTATGAGCAGCGTGCGAAAACGCGGCAAGATCAACGTCTTGGATGTCGCCGATCGACAGATTGGGCATCATCCCGGTGCTGGACGAGTCCAGCAAGTGCGAAAACCCCTCCGACTGCCCCAGCGTCGCCGAGGACTCATACATGAGCTCTGGTGCCTCTTGACTCGCCACGTCACCCATTTCGCGGTGGACATCGCTTTGAGACTCGTCTGTGCCTTCTTCATCCGCTGTCATCTGTACTGACGGTTGCCTCCGCTTCCGCCCAAGTAATGCCTTTTGATTGCGGCCAAGCAGATGGCTCTGGAAGAACTCGCACGACTCGGGTGACAGCTCGGCGATCGATCGCATGAACTCGTCCAGGTAGTTGTTGTAGGTCATGTTCTGCATCCCGACGCCACGCCGCTCCTTGTCTTTGAGCGTCACCATCGACTCGACGAGGCCGATGAGCGCAGGATGTGTGTCGAACAGCCCTTCGATGCCCATTTCTGCCGCGTCCATCCACGTGTTGAGCGCGCTGTTGTCAGGAAGGTTGACCAGCGACAAATCCCGGAGTATCCGCGCGTACTCCTCGCTCATGTCGAACTCGGATTCGAGCAGTGAGAACACTCGCCCGGAGCAGAACTTCCGGTTCACAGGGTTTCGCGGTGTCTTTGCCTTCTTTGCGGTCGACGCGATGGCTGTGCGCAGCGTCGCATTCGAGCGCAGCGCAGCACAGCTCGAGCACACTGCCTCGCCCTTCTTCGATTCGATGACACCCTTGCAGTCCAGACTACGCACCGAGTTGCCGTCCTTGTCGACAAACCACGCCGCTTCGCCCTCAATGACGTCGTGGAGCATGAGCTTCTCCGCGTCCATCAGCTGGTACGCGTGCTTATTGCGCTCACCAGGAGGGAACAAATGAGGGAACAGTTCCTGGACAATCTTGTGTCGTGGCCGACCGCCACCAGTGAGCTGCACCGACGTCGATACAAACAAGCCCATCCTCTCGTCGCGAAGGCCGGGACAAGGGAGAATGCCAATCGCGCGAGCGTCGTCCCAAGGGATGTCTCGGAGGAAACTCTTCCTCC
This sequence comes from Phytopythium delawarense, assembly GCA_023338175.1. Classification (NCBI taxonomy): domain Eukaryota; phylum Oomycota; class Peronosporomycetes; order Pythiales; family Pythiaceae; genus Phytopythium; species Phytopythium delawarense. The sequence goes on from JAADYF010000248.1 coordinate 12,394, forward strand.
GGGTGCGAGCCGCAGCCTCCACCGCCATGCCGCGGCTAATGCCTTTCGCTAGCACCGTCGGGTTGCGGCGACCATCACCCGAGTCCGCACCGTCCGCGCCACCCTTCTTCTTGGAATGCGCTTCGCCCCCAGCGCTCCTCGCGACCACGCGCTTCCGCGCCGGCTTGTGCTTGGCATGATCGATGAACCGGTTCAAGTTCCACGGAGCGCTCAATGCCACGAGCTGGAGGCATTTGCACTCGATGATCCGCCCGTCCGGGGTGATTCGGTTAAACTGCGGGTCTTCTCGGAGTCGCATCATTGCATTGTACTGCACCGACTTGCTCACAGGCGAAAGCGCCTGAGACGGCGGCAGTAGCTGTGAAGTCTCGGCAGGCGAGACGAGCGCGCCGACATCAGCCACGCCAGCGAAGTCGTGGTCGAATATGGACTGGAGAGACGTGAGAGCGTAGTGATCAGCCCCGAAGAAGCTGCCTCGCCCCGCGTCCACGCCACTGGAGTGCAGCGCGGCACTGAATCCGCTGCTGATACTTGCAGTCGAACTGTGGAGGTCAATGGAGGTCGCGGAGCCACCCCCAGGAAGCTGCTGTGCCGCCGACTGAGAGGTGGTATCCGTGATCGCGACCGTCGTCCTTGGACCTGCATTACTAGCACCCGGGCCATCCATGCCAGTAGTGCTAGCGGCGGTGTTTGCTGACCCTCTCCGCTTCGGCTGCTTCTCGCGGAGGTACGTGCAGTTGCGGCTGACGATGTGCTGCTCGAACTTGAGGATGTACCACGGCGGGTTGAGGCGCACGTTGCGACCGCACTTGCATTCCACCGTCCGTCCATCGGGCGCCGCTGACGCCACCAGCGGGTGCTCGCGGACTTGGCGGACCTTATCGTCTCGGCTGGCATAGTACACCACCGGCCGTGGCGTGGCGGACGCGTCAGTCGCCTCCGCGTGGCCACCGCGGCTCTCCGTCCGCGGTTCCTCCGCCTCGGTGCAAGCCGCGGGTGCGGCTCCAGCAGCAGTTGACGGCCGGAGATCAGCCGACGCGCTTTCAGCAGCCGCTGTCGCCTCCTGTGAGCGCTGGGCCGCCAGCGCGCTGTTGACCTCCTGCTCGCTGCGCGCCAGGAACGCGCGGATCTGCTGCTCGCTCAGCTCCATGCTCATGTCCATGGCGCCAATGCCCGCGCCCATCGAGTGCACAGACAGGTCGGCGTCCGCAAGGCCAACCATGTCGCCGCCCACGATAGCGCTGCCCTCGGCGTCGTAGTACAGCGCGAGGGCGTCCGTCGGCGCGGCCACCGCCGAGGAAGTCGACGTAGAAGTAGGCGCGGCAGGCGGCGACGGCGGTGGCTGCCAGTCCTCCGCCGCCGACGCCGCCGGGCCGCCAGTAAGAGGCTGCAGAGGGGCTACTCCCGCGCCAGTTGTCGCCGCTGCCGCCGCGCTTGGGCCGCCAGCCGCCGCGTCGCCGCCATCCCGCTCCTCGACGCCCATCGCTTCCATCCGACCGCTGCTTTTTCAAATATGCAGCAATTTGTAGCTGCTCATCTCTTTTTAGCCAATCAAAACGGATATGTAGCTGTATTTGAACCAATAGCATACGGGAATCGCGTGTGTCGCCTACAAAAATGACAAGACGTGCACGTCGCTGTCGGGCAATTGATGCTCCGGCCTGCCGCTCATGGACTCGCGCACGAAGCCGCTGGAAATGACGAGCGACGTGCCGAAGAACTGGTTCTTGAAGCCTCGGCGAGGGCACGGCGCGTCGCCCGGGACGTCGACCCGCCGCCAGGTCAGCCTCGGCACGTCGAGCACGCGCACGTCGTTCTCGAGCTGGCCGGTGGCCTCGTCCTGGCCGCCGAACAGCAGCAGGTTCTCACCGACAGTGTTCGTACTGTGGCCACGCCGGCCGTTGGGCAGCGAGCCCTTCAACAGGGGAATGGACCACTCGACGCGCGGAACGTCGTTGCCTTGAGTACCGGGCTCGTCTTCGTCGGGGAATACTCGAAGCCGATGCACGTCGAGCAGGGCGTTCGACTGCCGGATCTGAGCAAAGGACAATCCACGATGGAGCGTGCATTAGCAACTCGAGATCGCTCGGTCGCTCGCCGAGAAGGGGTCCGCACCTGGCGTCCGCCATAGATGATCACTTCGTTCCGCGATACATTGTACACATCGTGCAGGGACCTACCCATCGGCGTGGCGTTGGAGCTCGGTGTTGACCATCGGCATCCTACAGGCAGCGAGGCGAACCATTCGTGAGGCATGTAGGTCGCTCGTCAACACAGAAGATACCAAGACGGACCTGCGACGCCCTCGATATGAAGCAGATGCACTTCAAGCGTCGGTATCGGAGAAGTCCCGTCACTTCCACCGGCAATAAGTAGTAGGCTCGGACTCAGAAGCGTCGCGGTGTGGCCGCAGCGTGGAGATGGCGAGGCTCCGCTCACGACGGGATCAACCCACGCAGCCCGAATCTTGCCACTGTTTTCATAACGTAGGCGTGGTGGCGCGAGAGCAGTTAGTCGCTCTGCTGTCATCATCAGCACGATCCGATCCAGCAGCGATCTACCTGGCGTTTCTGGAGTCCTGGACAAACAACAGATGCAGGTCGTTGAACGCGTCGAATGGCATGCTTTCAGAGTGACCGCCGAAAAAGACAATGCGGCGAACGCGGATCTCATCGCCGGCGGCATCGTCTCCTTCTTGCTGCAGGATGCTGGCTTTCTTGACACCCCACGCGTCCGAGACGTCCATGATGCGCTTGGGGCATTTCAGCTTCGGCAAGCATGTCATCGAGTGATACCGTCGAGGGCAAGGCGCGCGTCCCGAGCCGCGGATCTTCTCCCACTTCCCGAACAGAATCTGCCGTGGCGACCGCAGGAACTCGAGCGGCGCCGACTTGACTGCGGCTTGGCCACCCAGCGCAGCGTTGATCTCACGCTCCGGCTCGTCGCGCACAGGTCTGCCGAGCGTGACGTCTGCTAGTCGAGCTTGCCACACAGTGAACCAGTAGTGGCCTCCGCTCCTTGACCGCGCAAGCATGCACAATCAGTTCCTGCACAACAACACGCTAGCACATCCGCGGCCAACGCACCGGAGAAGGAACTCGCCGTCAAGATCCGCCAAGTACTCTTGGTTGTCCGACTTGAGCGACCGCAGAGAAGTCGACGCGCCGTCGCTCTCACACTTGGACCAGCGCAGACCGCCAAGTCGGCTGAACGTCAGGTACAGCCGCGTCCAAGTCTGCTCGGCGCAGAATTCACGATGGCTGTGAGTACCACACGTCGTGGATCGGAGTCGTTCTCGCTACGGGAGCAGCTCACCGGAGGCACAGGCGCCTGCATCCGGTAGGTCGCGATCGTCGGGAACAAGTACGCCGTGAAGCACTCGCGCTTGCAGCGCTGCGAGATCAGCGCCCGCAGGCCCAGCCGCAGCGCGCGACACGACTCTGCGAGCACCAGCAGCGATGGCACGTCCAGCAGCGCCGCCACCGCTTCCAGCGCGTCCGCCGATACGTCCGCCAGCGCCATGAACCGCCGACTCTTCTTCGCCGCAATTCTCCAACTGCAATGTCCGACTCGGTGACAAGTGATATGGAAGCGTGTACCGTGATAGCTCGCTAATATGCGATGCATTGATGCGACAGAGCAAGGTCGGAACAGGACAGACTTGCTGCATGTCTTGGTCGTCAGTCATGGCGACGCAAGCGCTCGGACAAATCGGTCATGGAGGGAGGATGGTTATATAAAGCTCAGCAAACACTCCACATCTTGCGCCTGGTGTCTGCGAGAGGGTTGGCCGGTCGACAGACCAACTGCGAAGGAGCGGGGCGATCCAGCCGCCGTCCGAGCGCACTCCGGACGATCCTTAACAGCAGCCGCCGCGCTGAGAGGCGTTCGAGTTGCCGAACCCGCCGGGCGACGGCGAGCCAGTCATGCCGACCTTGATGCCGTGGGCCTGCAGCATGGCATAGCATAGTGATTCGTTACCCCGCTGAACGCGTTGCCGACTGCGATCCGAACTGCGTGCCATACCTCGTTTGTGACGTCGCACACTCCCGACTGGATGTTCGAGTAGATCTTGGACGCCGTCTTGACGAACGCCTGCATGAACCCAGCAGCCGCAAGAACCGCGTAAGCAACGACCAGCGAGCACAGTCGACACATGGAGCATGCCAAGCGCCACGCACATCCTCGACGTTCGCGGCCGTCTTCGCCGACGTCTCAAGGAAAATGAGCCCGTTCTCCTTGGCGAACTGCTCTCCTTCCTTGAAGCTCACGGCGCGGCGGTGCTCCAGGTCGCTCTTGTTGCCGATCAGCATGATCGCCATGTTCGAGTTCGAGTTCTGCCGCGCTTCCTCCAGCCACCGCGTCAGGTGGTTGAACGTCTCCCGCCGCGTGATGTCGTAGACGAGCAGCGCGCCAGCTGCGCCGCGGTAGTACGAGCGAGTGATCGAGCGGAACGACTCTTGTCCGGCCTGCACTCGTCGGCGACAAGGAAGCACTGGGTCAGACGCGAGCCATCGGCACTCCGCAGCTTGCAGATCCAACCCACCGTGTCCCAAATCTGCAGCTTGATCTGCTTGTTCTCAATGTTGATCATGCGCGCGCCGAACTCGACGCCGATCGTGAGGTCGTGCACCGGCTGGAACCGCTTGTCCGTGAACTGCAGCAGCAAGCAGGACTTGCCGACGCCTGGAAAAGCCGCCACACCGCCCACCTCGGGTCAGGAAATCAATCGCACCCACGCAGAAACACCCCGAGCTGTCCAAGCCACCTCCCGGGCGAGCTATCCTGCGCATCCAACAGACCCGCGCGCGCTTACCAGTGTCGCCGATGATGATGTACTTGAACAGATACGCGTACGACATGCTTCTCTCGTTCACGCCCCTGCGGCACCACGTCCAGACACGCCCCGCACCTCGCTCGGTCAGTCCACTCGCCCTCCACCTCCTACGCGCCACCACGCCTCATGCGTCTCGCCCCGCGACCGTGACGGCCGCGGAGCCAGCTACAGCGCCGTCCAACCCACCGATTCGCCTCGCCGCCGTCTTTTCTTGTGCTTTCCGCTGAGTTCCGCCGGCGAAAGAAGGAAACAAAACAGCAGGAGAGATCGCTCGCTGGTCACTTGAGAAATGTATTGGTTCCATACATTTCGCAAATCACAGCGGGGGAACAGAGCGGGCCGGCGCACAGAACCCACGGGCCCAAACCCGGATTCCTCCACCCAAGAAAGCGCTGGGTGAATCAGCATCCTGGATCCAGGCCGGCCCGCCGCACCGCGGGTCCGAGACCCGGGCCGCACTTCAACCTCGGCGTTTCTTTCTTTCCGTGTACCCATGTGGTCCACTCCATTTCGCTCCACGCTCAAAGCGACACGAATAGCGATCTGGAAAGGCCGCGGCACTTGCTCGGCAGCTGGACGGGAGGGAGGACGGAGAGGGAAGAAGAGGAGAGGAAGCGGGCGGGCGCAGGAGGCGGCGGAGCGGAGAGATGGAGAACTACAACATCTATGACGAGGTCGGCCGCGGCACGCACTCGTTCGTGTACAAGGCGCGCCGCAAGCGCAGCATCGAGTACGTCGCGGTCAAGTCCACCGCCAAGTGCCGGATGGACAAGGTGAGGGGCACTCGCGGGTGGAGGATGCGGGTGGTGGCGGGTCCAGGGGACTGACGCTCGGATGCGTGCGGGTGCGCCATGTGTGTGGCAGATCCTGAACGAGGTGCAGTTCCTGCACAAGCTGGACAGCCCCTTCGTGCTCAAGTTCTTCAACTGGTACGAGTCGCAGAACCACATCTGGCTCATCTTCGAGTACTGCATCGGCGGCGACCTGCTCAACCTTATCACGCAAGACAAGCGCCTGCCCGAGGCGGCTGTCAAGGTCCGATGCTGCGCGGCGCGAGCTTTACAAGCAGTGAACTAACCAGCACATTGTCGTGAGCCTCGCAGACGTTCGGTAGCGAGCTACTTGCAGGATTGCAGTATCTTCACTGCAACGGGGTTCTGTTTTGCGACCTCAAGCCCGCCAACATCCTGATCGACGAATTCGGGTCGTTAAAGGTGGGCTGTGATCGTGCAGATCGAACCGCTCAGACAGCACCACTCAAGAGATACCACACTCGCATGCATGCACAGCTCGCCGATTTTGGACTTGCCCGCCGCATTCCGACCAGTGAGACGCGCTTTGATGCAGGCCCGGTACGTGTTCAAGCAGAAACTTCACATCGGGGCATCCGTGATGTTTCCCTTACTGATGGAAACCTTGATACTTCGCAGCTAGCGCCAGGATCCCCAAACTACATGGCCCCTGAACTGTTTGAACAGCCGGCCATCCACAGTTTCGCGTCCGACTTCTGGGCCCTGGTAACGAAGAACCAGATTGTTGCAACGCATTTGGCTCGATATAAGCACTTGCTCACCTTACCCCTTCGCTTGTGTGCAGGGCTGCGTGCTGTACGAGATGGCTACAGGAAAACAAGCTTTCACGCACACGGTGTTTTCTGAGCTCGCGCACAAGGTACAAACAAATCTTGCGAAGTTGCTGTGAGTTGTTGGAGCGTCAATGTACTCACAAGCTCATGTCGATTGCTAGATTCAAACAGAGGCCCTGGCGTTTCCAGACAATGACAACGACTGGCTGCTGTCCACCTCGTTTCGAAACCTGCTGGATCGCTTGCTTCACAAGAATCCGCACCAACGAATGTCATGGTACGTGTTGAGTCGTTCCTCAATGTTTTCGACAAAGGTTCTAACACAACCGGTGCCTGCACATTCCTCAGGGACGAGCTTATGCAACATCCTTTCTGGGATGGGTGCTCTCCACTCTCGACAGTCAAGATGCCAAAGCAAGAACTCTTCGACGCAGGATCGCCCAGCTACCTTAGGTTCGTTTGTTTCGCTTGCCTGACTATCTCATTTTGTTGTTGTTGCTGATTTTATCGGATGCTTCTAGGGTACATGGCGTAAAGAAACCCCAAAGCTGCGCCGTTGTTGCTTCGCATGGTTCACGGCCATATGCATCCGATTTGGAGCAGAATGACCCAGAAAACGACACGAACGTCGAGGAGCGAAGCCCACGTAACAACAACTCCCCGTGCGATGAGCCCTCTCGTGAACCCGAGAAGAAAACAAAGGCTTCGCAGGTCAAGGTCAGCCGCCCAGCGACCGCCCCTATTCTGACTCCGAAGCCAGTCGTCAACAAACGCGGCGACCTTCCTGTTCATGCCTTGAAGGAATCGTCTCAGAAGCGAGCACCTGAAAGCGCGAGAGCTGGCAATGGGTTTGCCATGGCAACCGAGACAAGAACCGACGATGACCAAAGAAGCAAAATGGAAATCACAGAACTCGCGAAGCTGCCGTCGACAGCTCCTGCAGCATTCACTCAAAGACGATCACCAAGCCGAGCAGTCCTCCTGGAATCAGCGTTTGATCGAGACGGAAAGCCAGGTGGTGGGCTGCGCAAGCTGTCCAAGCTTATCCTTACAGCCGCTGATTGCTGCGTGAAGCCTATTGTGTGGAGCAACGAGATTGAGCATCTTTCGCTGCCTTCCAGCCGCCCAGAGTTGTTGCCATTCGCTGTACTAACAGCCGACCAGCTACTGTCGAGCGACACAGAAATGCTGGAGCGGCACCTCAAGGAGATCTACATCAACCTCAAGCGATCCGATATGGATACCGAGGAGGCAGCAGCGCTGATGGTGCACTTGTTCAGTTATTGCTGCCACCCCAAGTTGGCAAACGTGATCATCAACAGCTCGATTCTGGCCCTGTTGACCAAGACGCTCACTCTCGAGTACTCGGAGTCTTCGCAGCGGTCTCCAGTGCTAATCGGCATGACATGTCTGATTGTGGGAGTTCTATTCCGGTATGCTGCTTTCTTCGCGCCGACTTCAGCTAACCAGTTGCAGTACCTGCTCCAGGGTCTGATCTCTACTGCCGACCAAGAGTCATCGATCGCACTCGATACACCAAGCCACTCGAGCGCAAGTGAACTGGATTCTCGACGACTTGCGATCTCATGTCTGGGTGAGATGCTATTCTACATGTCGACCCAAAAGGAGCTGAAAGCAGCCACTTTCGCATGGGACCGGCTCATCTCGGCATTACGCGATGACGACTTGGTCATACGGCATTATGCTGCGAGGGCTCTGTGCAACGCCCTTTCAAGTTGTCGCGACGACTCCCTTCTGTCTAAACTATCGAGCGAGCAAGTCGTGACGATATTGGCGCGGAGCATCGTGGAGTACTCGAAGTCTTATGACAAGTGCCAACAGAAAGCACCTGTTCTTGCCGTGTGGACAACAACCACACAGGCTGTTGTGCAAGTGCTACGGTATCTCCGAAAGCCGTCGGCGAAGAACAGGAGCGCGTCGCAACAGAAGTGCTCCGTGCTGGTGCTTTTGGCCAAGCGAAACGTGATGTGCTCATTGTGGCATGGATTTCAGTCGGGGGTGACTGAAGATCGACGGAGCTTGGTAACCGCGTCGCTCAACGCGCTGAATGTGTTTCTTGAGCTGAAGGTGGACGGATGCCGTGACAACGAGATGGAGACGATCGAGTTAGCACGCGGAGACCTATTGGAGCGAGTGGTATGTTTCCCACCGTTCGCAGCAGTCTTGGAAATGAAAACGAAGCTCGGCGATCGACGTCAAACCCCCCACGAGCACGATCTTAGAAGTGAACCCAATGGCTCGGAAGCTGTCGCCTCGACGGTCCAAGATCAATGTGCATCAGACGAAGAGGAAACGACCCTTCTGCAAGCCAAAGTGGTCATCTTACTTCATCTCGGGACTCAGTCAAGTCGGGTGTTTGTCGATCGGTGTCTTCAAGCTCAGGTGATGCAGTCTGTCGAACAGATCTTCGCTCCGTTGGCAGCTATCGTGCGAAATGATCTGCCTCGACGAGAGCCTGCACCCGCTACCGGCAGCATTGCCACTACTATCACTTCAAGTTCGTCGTCCACTGCAAGCCAACCAGCTAGCTCCCTCTCACCCTCGGACTCGCATTTGCTGCAGTGCCTGCTGAATCTTGTCAAGGCCTCAATTCGTACGGCATTGAAGCTCGGCGCAGAGTGTATTTCATCCAACGAACGAGTTCGGGAGAGTGACACCGGACGCACTGTGATCTTGGCAACGCCCTTCAAGCTCCTGGAGTCGCTGCTGCGGTATCCAGCGTGCCGTCTCCAGCTTGCCCACTACTTTGTCGTGAATGACAACAAGCAATACACGTTCTTCCTGCGGCTTATGACCAAGATGCTTGCAGTCTTCCCGAGCGAGAGTCTTGATGACGACGCAGAGATGCCAACGGTCGGTGTGAGTCTCGGGCAAATCCTGTTGCGTCTGTTCCAGTGCGCAGCCGCCGACGCGCGTGAGATTGTGGCTGTCGAGGCAGAAATTCTCTACATAAACCTGCTGCCGACTCTCGCCGATCTAATTGCTCGCGATCCAGGAGCCACTACGACTGACAACTCGGCGGAGCTTTCAGTCACCAGCATCCGCGTCATCTACCTCGTGCTTCTCCAGCTCGATGGAGTTACAGGCAACGAAGCTGACAGTAAGATCACCAAGCACCGCGAAACGTTTGTGCGAGCGTGTTTGTTACCACGACTCTGCAGTCTTCTCATGGGCGACTATGAACGCAACGAGAATGTTTGGCGATTCGGGGTAGAGCTGTTGTTCGGCCTCCTGTCCAAAGATGACTCGTTACTGTCCAGCGCAGACTCAAAGCTGCTGGTGCCAGCGATCGTGCAGCTTCTGGACACGCCAAGACAGCGCAGCTACCACTCCCTTCCATCCAGCGCCACGAAAATGGCCAAGATGTTGGTGACAGGAGGCAAGCAGTCCACGGATCAGCAGTTGTATGACGCAGATATCGTCCGGTGTTTGATGAATGCTTTGCGGTTCGCGGTTGGCAAGTCACTGGGCGGGTGTCTACTGGATTTGCTGGAGATCCTGCTGCAGCTCTTGCATACCCGCTACGAGGCGATGCGAAACGCTACCAGCAGATCGCCAGCACCGTCAGTTCCACGCCAATTCGGAGACCTGATCGGTGCGAGTCCGCTCTTGGCTCAGTTGTGCGCTGTCTATCAAGACCGCAACTCTCCATCAAAGGCTGGCGAGAGGACCCCGGGCGATGGGTTGGCAGTCGAAGGAGAGTCTCCTAACAGGAGCACGCGCAGGGCGATGAGTGACCACGAGGCCGCCGTTGCAGACCTGGCCTCGCGCTGCATCATCTTCTCATCACAGGTATGGAGCTGGTACTGCTGCGTTCAGTACCACCCTTACCCGATACCGTCGTTCTCATGATGCTGTGCACCGCTTATATGCAGCTTTTTGGAGAGAGACTCAATGACGTGCTGTTTGCCGCTGAGGACAAGCGCGGCTCCTCTGCTCAAAGCATTGTTGCCAGGTTCGTAGTTCCTACAGCCACGAGTCACAGGTCAGGCTGCACATCTGACTTCATGCTACGCCTTCACAGATCGTTCATCCTGTGCCTCGAGCGACCAGATGCGGCAACGAGCACCGTCGTCCTCCGTGTTTTGCTCACGCTCAAGAACAGTCTGCGCTGCCAGAGCAACAACAGCAGCGCTGTTTCGCGCTGGCTTGCAGATAACCCAAAGATGGGGAAGCTCCTGAAGCGCCTTGCCACCTCTGCAAGTGCCAGGCAGCAGCAAGCGGCGAAGCGAAGTAGCGCGACGACATCGGAGCAGATCGTCAAGACGGCGGCAGACATCGTGCGCCTGTGCGACGCGATCTCTCCTCCGCGCCAGTCGTGAGCGAGCTAGCCAGACTGAGGAGTGAGCATGTACGAGTGCACAGGATGGACACGCCACTGATTACCATTAACGCGTGCCTTAGCCCACGCCAAGATGCCACACAATCTATCGGCGAGCGAGCTCACCACTCGTTCAGCATGTCGTTGTTGCTGGCGCCAATGTCGATGGTCCATACGGCGCCGGGCTTGAGGAACTTAACGAGCGCGCTGCGGTCCGACTTGCTCGACAGCACCTGATTCCCTGGGTACGACAAGATGCGGATCTGCGCGGGTGCGACGTGGGATACCTCCTCCACGTCGTACAAGAAGCGCGCGCACTTCCACTTGACCTCGTCCAGGCCGCCGCTGATCGAGTCCATGTTGATCTCCATGGCGCGCACGTCCTCGCCCGACTGGCCCATGCGCCGGAGGCTGACCACGCGCGTCTTGTTGTGGTGGCGGGAGCTGGAGAAGGACGAGAACCGGTCCTGGAACTTCTTCATCAGGCCACCATTGCCACTCGCGCTGCCAGTGCCACTCGCGACCCCGCTGCTGCTTGTTCCGCCAAAGCTACTCGTCCGAGACGCGCCAGTCGATGCTGAACTGCCGTGGCTAACGTCGGCCTCGCTGCTCCCGCTGTGCCTCCGTTTGGGCTCGTCGCTCTTGGCTTCGCCACCAGAAGTTGACGACGCGTCTTCGTGGCCAAACGAGAAGCGCGAGTGCTTGTGCACGGACGCGCCAGTGGGCGTGAGCACACCCAGCGAGCCGCCCCCCACCGCCGCCCCCGCTGTTCTGTCGTGACTGCCGCTGGCATTGCTGCCACTGCTGGACCCTCCGCCGTTGCGAGAGAGCAGGAGCTGACGCGTCGTCGCGAGCAGCGAGCCCTTGGAGTTCGCTTGCTGCTGCGCCGCCTGCTCGGCGATCTTGGCCTTGGCCGACAGTGCTGCCTGCCGAGCGATGCGCATCATCGCGTCGTTCACCGACTTGTGGAAGAGCTCGTCCTGCAGACTCTTGAGCGCCTCGCGCATCTTGCTGGGGTCCCCCTCCGCGGCGATCGACAAGTACGACTGGTGCTGCTCCGAGCCGTGTGGGAAGATGCCGTTCTGCTGCGACGCCTCCTGGATCTTCTCCGTTAACACGTACTTGATGTACGTCCCATCTTGGAGCTTGTTGCCGCGACTAGGATCCTCGCCACCCGTCTTAGCGTCGGAAGTGACGTCCGCAATGTACGACTCCACCGCGTCGTTCACGATGCTTGCCACCAACCCAGCGGTCATCGAGGTCGCTACACTGTCGACCATGTAGCTCGAGGTGAACTTCTCGTCCACGTTTCCGGCGGATGCGTCGATTGTCACCGACACGGACACATCTGCGAACGCGCCGGTGAAGAACGCGGCGAAGTCTTGGTCGTCGGCGAAGGAGCCAACCGCGACAGTTTCTCCTTGAGACGCACCGACTGAAGTTGGAGGGCTTGAGAAGTCCCCAAACGCGTCGTCGTCGGCTTCGGCTGAGGGCGGAGGCGCGGAGCTAGCAGAAAAGCCCCCGAAGTCGTCGTCCCCGCCGTCGTCAAAAGCCGAACTATCCGCAAAGTCGCCAAAGTCATCGCCAGCATCGGCGGACAGCGCAGAGCTCTGCGCAAAGTCACCGAAGCCATCATCCTTGGCGTCGGCACTGGCAGTGGTACTGCTCGCAAAGTTGGAGCTGTCCGCGAAGTCACCGAAGCCGTCGTCGTCGTCTTCGCCGCTGTTCGTGTTTGCGCTGCTTAAGAAGGCTGAAGTGTGTGAGAAGTCTCCGAACTCATCGACTCCGCTGGTAATCTGGGCATCATCGACAGCTGAGGCACCCGACGAGTGGGTGAAGTCGCCGAAGTCATCGCTATCATCGCGAGAGGTGGCGATAGGGACATCTTCGGACCCAACGGCGTTCTGCGCAAAGCTTCTAATGGTGCCATCCACATCTGAGTTGCCATCTTCACGACCTGGAGACGATGGAACGTGCGCAAAGTCTCCAAAAGCATCGGCGCCATCTTCGGGCTTGAGATCAGCGACCGGCGACGAATCGTCGGCGTTACCGGAATCATCACTGCCGACCGAGTCATCGTTCGAGTGATCAATGGCGCTGAACGGGTCCACAGACCCGACAACCGTTCCGGGAAACGAGTTGGCGAGCTCGCTCTTCGACTCTTCAAAGCTATCAACCACGACTTGCACCTGGTCCATACCGCCATCGAACACTGTCTCCACGGACTGCTGGGCAGAAACATCGATGACATCGTCTATCAAGATCGATGGGGTTGACGACGCTTGGGGGAAGTCGTCAAACGCATCAGCAGCCGCTTCTTCACCGCTGCTGTTGGGGAACCCAACTGCGTCGTGCCCCGCCGAGAAATCACCGAACTCGTCATCTTCACCGGTGGTGACTGTCGTGAACTCGATGGGGGCGATCGATGCTGTGGTCGTACCGGCCAACAAGTTGTAGTAGTCACCGCTGGAGTCGTTCGAAGCCGGAGCGTCGTCATTGGAGGCCGATGCGCCGGTAAAGCTGAACGGATCCAGCGCCGACACATCAGCCAAGCCCAAGCTGACCGGAGTGTTGCTCTCGGTGGACACAGCGGGTGCCTTTTCTTCGACATCCGCAGGACTGGGCGAGCTAGAAGGCGGAGACAGCGGACCCCACAGATCGGCCTCTTCCTCGCTGACGCCGCTGCTAGTTGCGCCACCTCCATCGAAGTCGACCGGATCGAGCTCAACACCGCCCTCTCTTGAACCAGCCTCGGCTAGTGCGGTCTCACGGTCTTCAGAACCGCTGCTGGAGACGTCCCGGTCGCTCGCTTGTGCCTCGGCCGTGGTGTTCTTGGCGCTGGTCGCCTCGGTCGAGTCTTGCGAGAAGAAATAAATATCGGACTTCAGTTCCGCGGAGGCGCTGGACGCGCCTTCAATCCCGAGCGACTGCGGAGACGGGAGCTCGAATGCGCCGAGCGACGAGGAGGAGGCATCCAGCGCAGGCTCTTGCTGCGCAGGCGGCGCGATCAGCGTGCTGCTGCTGCCCAGCGCGCCGAAGGGGTCGAGAGTGGCTGAAGTCGTACCCCAGACTACCGCGCTCGGACCTTGGCCATCCCCGACAGCCTCCTCCGCAGCTTTACCATCGGAGGCGTCGTCCGCAGCGACAAAGTCCGTCCAGTCGTCGTCAGTCGCTTCGTCTGGAGCAGCAAAAGACGACGCGGCGTGCTGGAAGGAGCCGTGGAGCGACGCGGGCGCCGACGCGGGAACGTGCGGCAGCGCATCCGATAGCAACCCCAAGTCGAACTCGGAGACGGGGGCTGCGACGCTGAACGAGTTGGTCGCGCGCTCGTCCGCCGCCCGGGCCGAGCCCGGCGCGTCCAGCGCCACCGAGAACGGGTCGCCGCCGCTCGCACCTAACACGCTGCTGCCAGGCGCGGAGATGGACCCGAACACGTCCGCGAACGGCGCCGCCGCACTCGCGTCTGCCGCCAGCGGCGAGAACGACAGCAGGTCGCTGACGACCGGTGGCGGCGCGGCGGACGACGCGGCCGACGACCGCGGGGGCGGCAGCAGCAGCCCGGACATCGACGGAGCAGCGGCCGCCGAATTGCCGCCGCTTGAGGACAGCAGGTTCATTGCGGGTGCGGTGGCGGTGGTAGTCGCGGACATGAGCGGGGAGAAACTCAGCAGCGACGGCGCGTTCGCGGCGCTCGGGGTGGCAGCAGCAGCCGGGGCAGCGGTTGAAACGCCAGCGGAGGCCGCGAGGATGTCGGCGAACGGGTCCGCGAGGCTGCGCGGCGACACGTTGAGCGCCAGCGCGGGCCCGTGCACGGGGGAGAAGGCCAGCAGCGACGGCGAGCCGGACGTCGCCGCGGCCGCGCTTGTCGCCATCGCCGTCGCTGCAGGGGCGAGCCCAGCGGCCGGCTGGTCCGCCGGCAGCCCGTACACGTCCGCGTACGGGTCGGACAGCCGCTCGGCCGCCGTGAAGGAGCCGAAGTCGTCCAGGTCGTCGTCGCCGGCGGCCGCGCTCATGCTCCCTCTTCTCCTCCTGGTCGATTGCCACGCAGCGTCACTTGTGTGCGGAACGTGAATGCAACGGATACTTGTTGAAATGGTGTTGTTGAATTCCTAACGAACTAGAGAACTTTCATTGGCTGAAATTCAAAAGCTCTGGATCCAGAGGTCTTTCTTGGATTCAAAAGATTATCCAGAATAGTTTGACTTCATTCTTGCATTCACGACGATACTAAAAAGTATGAAAAATTGGAGTGCAGGTAAAAATGGCTGTTTATCCAGAGTACTTTTACACCCCGCCGTTCGGCAAAAAACTCGAAACGCGTTTATCCTGTCTTCTGGCAATGCCAAGACACAGGATAAACGCGTCTCGTGATTTTGTTTGCGTGTTTTTGTCGAGGGATGGCGTTAAAGTTCGAGGAAATAGTTTTGGCGCGTTTTGTTTTGCCTACCCCTTCCAGAAGGTTGTGTGAAATATTTAACGGATACGAGACGGATAAGCTGAAGCACTCGCTTGACGGTGTTTCTAACGGATGGAGCGGCAGTTAGGTGATACAAATTTCACAGCAACATATTTCGGATACATAGTGGGGCAGTTATTTGGATAGCCGTGACTGTATATTCTAGGCGATGCCGCGATGCATTCCGAGAGAAGATGCAAGCCTCTCCGATGTGATCGGAGAGTACTTTCTCCTCTCGCCGTTGATCGGCCGGCCGACGCAGTCACTTTGACACCTTAACACCGGAAGTCGGTAATGCACCACGTGAATGGTGCTTGGCAGCAACATTTGATCGGTAAATTACAACGGATAAAGAACGGGTGGGATTGAAGAACTGGCGTGAGACATGATGTGAAGCTGGATCATGAAGAAAGCGCCGAAGTTTCAACAATAACATTTCAGAAATCTATCGCGCATTTTGACCGCCGATTCCTCCCCTTCTCATTCGCTTGGACGTGCTGAAGGACGATCGCTGCGCTGGTGGAAGCAACGTCGCTGCGCAGCAGGACGATCGCCGCAGCGCTGGGGGAGGAATCGCTTGGAACGGCCGATCGACGATCACAACACGGCAAGCGACGCGACGTCGGAAGATCGCATAGGCGCTGGAAGATCGCCGCGCTGCGAGACGATTGCAACGCCGCTGGACGAAAGCTGTGTTGCTTCCCGTGAGCACTCGACGTTCGAGGCGTGGACGTCGCACAGTCGCGTCGTTTGACCCACATCATATCGTCAGCAAGCCACCTGTGAGTTCATCGCACTGCTAGTCGTTTTTTTCTGAGTCCTGATGGTTGTTATTGCACATTCCCCCAGCGCTGCGATGGCGTCTTCCGAGTACTAGCCATCTGCCGAGTGGGAGGTCGAGGAGGTGGCGCATCCTTCATCCATTCGAACCAACCGACGCGAGCCACCTCGGTCTGAATCTAA
>JAADYF010000249.1:0-28572 GCA_023338175.1 Phytopythium delawarense
AGCACCGACACGATGATGGAGCCGATGAGGCCGTCGAGCACGCCAAGCATGAGCGTGAGGATGAAGGAGAGCGTCCAGACCCAGAACTCGATGCGGTTGACCTTGTAGAGCCACTTGGCCTCGTGGAACTCGACCAGCGAGAAGCCGGCCACGATGATGATCGACGCCAGCGTCGCCTTGGGGAGGTAGTACATGACGCTCGTGAGTGTGTACAGAGCGAGGATAATGATCAGACAGGTGATGATCGACGCGAGCTGGGTGCGCGCGTTCTGGAAGTTGACAGCCGTGCGGGACATGCCACCCGTGGGAGGCATGGCCTGGAAGAAGCCGGCAACGATAGCCGCGGCACTGAGACCGGTCAGCTCCTGGCTCGTGTTGATGTTCTCGCCGCGCTGAATGGCAAGACGCTTGGCCATGGCGATACTTGACAGGAACACCACCACAACGATCGTGACGGCGCGGTAGAGGATCGTGCCGAAGCCCGTGTGGATGATGCCCTCATTGTATCCGTACCACGGCCACTTGGGGTCCGGGAATCCACCGGGAATGGTACCGGTGAGCTTGATGCTGTCCTTGCCGAGGGAGTAGCCGACGCCAGCACCAACGACACACACAACGAGCGGGCCGACGTCACAGAACGTGCGCACAATGAAAATGAGCACGCGCATCACCGGCGACTTGGGCGTTGAGACCGTAGTCGACGCGGCATTCACGGCGTACTTCTCATCATCGCCCGGACTGACCGAAGCGGCTTCCGCAGCGCGATGCGCTTCGTAGCTCACGTACTGATGGTCAGTCAGCGAGAAGCCAAGGTTGCTGCCAGCGCTAGGCTGAGCGGGCACCGCCGTGTACGTCTGCTCGTGGGTGTTGCCGGTTCCTTCCTCAACAGCATCCAACTTGCTCTCCGGCTGGAAGAGCACACTGGCGGCACGCGTGGGGAAGTAGCGCTTCTTGGCAACGCGCAGAGCTTGGAGGAACACCATCGAGCCGAGACCGAGGAAGAGCGCATTCAGGTTGGTGGAGCCGATCTCGGCGAAGATGCGGTAGATGGTCACGACCGTGTACGTCGACGTGTCGATGGTGATGCCCAACCAGCTCGGCACCTGCGCCAACGCGATCAGGAGACCACCAGCCGACACGAAGCCGCCCATGACGGGACGGGAGAAGAACTCGGCGAGCTGGCTCAGGTTGAAGATTCGCACGAGTAGCAGGATCACACCGGCCATGAAGGCGTAAAAGACGCCCGTGGCCACGCGCTCCTCCTCGTCTTCAATGTCCTCGAGGATCGTGCCGACCAGCAAACTCACTTCCGAGCCGCTGGCCACCGACAGCACCGTCGACGAGCCGAACAAGGCGTACACGAGCGGAGCCGTCGCCGCCGTGTACAGTCCGTGGTGCGCCGGCACGTTCATGATGTTGGCGAGCGAGATCTCCTGCGGGATGAGCATCATGGCGACCGTAATGCCGGCCACCACATCGTTCTTGAGGTCGCGCGCGATGTTGTACTGGGGCAGCCACCGCGTGATGGGCAGGTAGTGCTGCACGCGCTCCTTGGTCGTCTTCTGCCGCGGGCGGAAGTGCGGGTTCACTTGGCGGCGGCGCCGCAGCTGGAGCAGCTGCATGGTCGAGCGTCGAGTACTGTAGCTGGCTGCTTGGTCGGTCGGGTGGGGCGAGTCTCTGGTTGCAGCTGACGAACTTCGAACGTCGAAGGGAACCGAGGCACCGGTGGCTGCGCGGTCCGAGGCGAATCGAAGAGTGAGCGAGTCGCCAAGCGGAACGCCACGGCGCCGCAGGGACAAGCGGCTCGCTCGCTTCGGGCTGAGACGCTCCAGACGCCACGGCGGAGACCGTCGTGCGCCGGGGGAAGCCGATCGATGAGCCGGTTCCGCACACCGGACGTGAGAACAGGCCGCGAGCGATGCGCAGTCAGCCAAGCGGCTCCGGATCGAGTGGCCCCTGGCACAGGTGCCGCGTTCTGTACAATGTACTTCGGGAAGCTCAGGATCGGTAGGAAGGGGTAGGGATGATAAGCGTTAACTGTAAGTCATTGCTCGATCCATTATTCACCAACAGATTCTTCATTTATCACACAGGGAACTGTAGTGAGTTAAATAAGTACGAATTCCTTTGCGGGTGGACACAATATTCGTGCTCGACTAATTTACCTGAGTTTTTGTATGGCGATTTGTCACGAGCGTAAGGGAGGTCATCCCTCCCCGAGGCTCACTCAGCTGACCGATCTATTATATCAGTAAGCGGGTGGAGACTTGCCCGAGAGCATTATGGAACGCGATCACTCTCAGCGCTTCACACTACCTATCAGGCGACGAGAAGACTGAGATGACTGCCCCCCCATGATCGGACCGCTATCGCACACGCCATGCAGTTCTGCGCGCCTGCCCACTCGCTCCAAGACCAGGCGGCGTCTCCACGCTCCGGCGGGCAGCTGACCACAATCGCTGTGCACTGAGATAGCGCGAGATGCTGACACCCAGGTCCATCCCGATCAGGTTGCGCTGGTTGCAGCGCGGGCGATGATTGGCCGTCCTCCTGCCCAACGACAAGCAGCACTGACCTTGCGTCAAGGACCGGCAGGCCAATGAGGCGCGGGTCTGGCCACGAGTCGCCTCCGTCGACCGAGAGCACGAGCTGCTGCAAGCGGATCCTTCTCGTCCGAGAAGTTGTCGCTTTGCAAGCCGCCTGCAACAGACGCCAAGTGACTCGACGGTGGCACTGCAGGCATCGCAGTCATCCGGAGTCCAACGTGTTCCTCATCCTCGCCGGTCTCCTGGTGTCCACCGAGCCCATGTCTGATCGAACTAAACACCAACCGAGCAACTCTTCCTCGTTGAAGGAAGTTCGCAATCCGTGACAATTTTCACTTGACAAACGTATGCAGCGTGCAAAGCGACGCTTGCTCTCAAATCTAGTGGCAAATGTCCGAGCGTCATTTGGTTTTCCTATGCTGCGCGGGAAAACGAAGGTCTCCGCGAATGCTCAGGCCGCCGACGTCGACTCCTTCAGCGAATGGATCAGAGGTCCATGCTGAGTCGGGAAGTGGTGCGGTGATGCTTCCGGATGAGTCGCCCGTTTGAACTGTGTAATGCTGCGGTCCCGAGTGTGCATCCAATAGAATGGCGAAGGGAGATGCGGCCAGCCCTCGCGGTGGCCGTCACTCGCAGTGTGCAACAGGCATCAGCACTCGCGGTGCTGACCGGCTTCAACCCGTCATTCAGAACATCCCGCATACAAATCCGCACTCTCTGGCGCGCGTCTCGCTGCGGGCACGATCCCATCAAGGCATTCGCCTAAAAGATGATGCTACACTCGGGTTCCATGCACCTCGCCGAGCCTACAGAAACGTGCCTCGCGTATCGAATCCCACTGAGCTTTTGCTTACCAATGCTCTCCTCCGTCTGCTCGAGGCCTCGCGCGACCGCCAGCCACGGCAATCAGACGAACTCCTCGGCGCGGATCTTCTCGCACAGCGGCACGTTGCACTGAGAGAGGCTGCAGTGCATCGCGTGGAACGCAAACAGCTCCGCCGTGACCTTGGCGAGCCGCGTGGCGCGCCAGCGGTCGTTGTGCGACGCCCAGCACGCGCTGCGCAGGAAGCGCTTCATGTGCGGGCACAGCTCCTGGAACTCAGCGCTCGTGCACCGCGTGTCCTCGCAGTTGCACGCGTGGACCAGCAGGCTGTTGCTGCGCGACGGACTCGCCTCCAGCGTCTGCGCAATCTGTCGGCAACGTCAGATGAGTCATCGTGTTCGGCCACCAAGCAGCCCATTGCACAGACTGGATGGAGAACGTACCGAGCGCGACGCCGCGGTCGACGGGGCTCCGTTCCCGTTGGCTGTCTGCTGGGCGTTGTCTGTCGCCGCGGAACCGTTCGCACTGGCGTTGGGCGTCGCCGCCTGAGTGGTCGAGTCGGCGTGGCCACCGGCTGGCTGCGCGTCTCCATTGGCGGGCGCCTGCGCATTGTCCTGGGCCCGGACTGGTTCCTGCTTCACGACCACTGGCTCCGCCGGGACACCCTGAGAGGCCGACGCTGGCGCTGGTGCGCTCGGCGCCGGCCGCTTCTCGGCGCACGCTGGGCAGAACCAGTCGCCCTCCGGGACGTCCGGCAGCTGCGGCCGCAAGCAGTACGTGTGGTATTCTGTCCAGCGCGCAGAGAAGGCACCGTCGCGTGTGAGTCCGCCGTCCACGAGCCGCGACGCAGACCTCCGACCCGCAGGGTCCTCACCTTGCTCGCAGCCGTCGCAGATGAGGATCTTGTCCTCGTTCTCGCCCAGGCGACACACGGCGCACACGGTCGGGTCCTCCTCCTCCTCGCCGGCCTCCTCCATCGCCTCGTCCTCCTGGCCGGTCGCTTCCGCGCTCGGCTGGTCGTCCACATCCACGCCCATGTCGACGTCTCCGCCGTCCTCCTCCGGCTTGTGCTCGCTCGCCGGCCGCGGCGTCTGCGGCTCAAAGTCGCTCAGCTCGTCCATCGGGTCCACCTCGCGCGTCTCCACCTCACTCGACGCCGACGCCTCGCTCAGGTAGTCGTTCGGGTTGATGAACGACGGGTCCCGCGCCGGCGTCCGCGGCAACGGCAACGGCAACGGCAGCGTCCGCGTCCGCGTCCGCGTCGGCGCTGGCTCCGCAGCAACAGCCGCAGCCGCAGACGCTACACCACAGCCAAAACCCCACCACAATCCGTCAGTTCACCGCCCCATACGGCCGCTGCGATCATCCAGAGCCCCCCGCGCGTCACCTGGATGCTTGGGGGCGTAGCGCGCGGCCGGCTGCGCCACCGGACGCGGCGCGTAGCGCTCGGCCTCGCCCGGAAAGTTGCGCGTCATGATGCGGTGCATGTACTCGTTGACGAGCTTCAGGCGCGGGTCCGCGGCCAGCTCCGCCTCCCAGTCGTACTCGGGCAGCGTGACTGCAGCCGTCGCCGACATGCTGGCCTGCCGTTGATCCGTCCCAATTACGGAGGTGTTAGCGTCGTGGTTGAGGCCGCGCCAGCGCAAAGTGGTCCACACCAGCAGTGTGAACCACATCACAACGAGCCGGGTTTGGCCACACCAAACCCGGGCCGGGCCAACGTGCGCGTAACCTAGTTGCGACCAGCAAAACTAGGAATAGTAAAATTCAGTAAACCCGGTCCTGTGCACTCCCAGTTTCCGAGAGGGGGACTCGTCATTTGAGGATAAGCCAATAGGATCTCGAATAGATTCGTCAAGTTACTCGAATAACTTCGCGCGCGCTTGATGTTACTAACTGAAAAAAGTCGGAAAGCGAGAAAAAAGTCGGAAAACGAGAAAAAAAGTCCATTAGTTCAGACAACCTTTACGACACAATTATTAGCCAAAAGGTTGCTAATTTTGCGTGGTTCAACACCATTTTTCCTTGCGTTTGCTCTCCATGTCCTCGCTCCCCATGTTCCTCGAGGTCGGGAGGTGATGGAATGCCACTAGCCTTACTGCTGGTGACGTCAAGCTGCGGGCTCGGACGGTCGTTGGGCAGATCGTTGTCACGCATCGAGTGAGGAGCGAGACGTCGTCTGTGACGGCGTGCAGGCAGGTGCGTGTTGTTCAAGGCACTGTGCAGGGACGGCCGCTGCTCAGAGGGCTGATCCAAAGCAGGCCGTGCGCGCTTGCCGCTCCGATTCTGGGTTCCTGAGCACGCTTGATGAGTCGATGAGCACGCAAAAGAAAGTCTCCACCCATATCCATTCGCATTCAAGGAGCGGCATCGATAGAAGTGCACGACGCTGCGTCCGAGCATGCTTGTCCTCATCAACAGCAAGGGCAACCTGGGATCTTCCAGCGCCGCTTCAAGATCCAAATCACGGTCTCTGATTGGCTGCTGAACATACCATCTGTCTTTTTATCCAACCAAATCGCGCAATCCCTCCTCCCCGCCGCTTTCATTGGTTGAAACTCGAAACGACGCGAGCGGCTCGATCTCCATTCACCCCTGCCCGCCCCATTCCAATCCTCCTCCACACGCCCTAGCAGCATGTCGGAGGCTGGTCGCCCTCCTCCTCCAGCAGGAGCGTCACTAGCTCGTTCTGATAGCTCATGTGGTACGTCAGGTAGAGCTTGCCCGTTGGCTGGACGATGGCCGGGACCCGCGCGTCTCCGCCCGCGTCCATCAGGTCCTGGATCCGCTCCTTGAGCCACCGGATCCAGCGGAAGTAGTGCGTCACGCCGTTCACCTCCCGCGGCGGGATCGTGTACTTGAGCGCGCGCAGGTTGCCCGCCCTGGCCTCCCAGGACTTGATGATCGGCGATGGTGGCGGTGATTGGCAAGCGTCGGGCTTGGACAGTCAGGTTTACTGCGTCACACTCAGAGTGTCGAGGTCCGCTATGACCTCGTGGGTCAGGCAATCGCGCGAAAAGAGCAGCATGACGGATCCGCGGAAAACCTCCAACCGCTGCGAGTTCTCCAGACTGCCAATCGCACTACGGGCGCTTCGTCACTGCCGGCAACAGTGATGTCAGTGAGCACAAACGAGTTCGCCCCGCTCATGATGTCCAGGCGCTCCATCGTCCCAGCGGCGACTGCGCCAACGTCAATGACCCCCAGGTCTCGCAGCCGGGAGCACATCACAGCAATCAGGTCCAGCACATCTTGCTCGAGCACGGCAGTGTGCTCAATCGACGCATATGCCGGAAACACCGAGTCCGCCGCGGATTGGCCGGGCGCGGGAAGGAGTGCCGGCGCTCGGGCGGCCGCGCGGGAGACTTGGACGGAGACTGGGAGGCCTGTCGAGACTTGGCCGGGGGCTCGGGCGGTCGCGCAGAAGGCATGGGCGGGATCGCGGCGGCCTGACAAGCCTTGGGCTGGGGCTCGGCGACCAGTGGAGGCTTGGGCGGGAGCGGGTGGGACGGGCTGACCGAGGACCGCTACAACGACGGTAGCGGGTGGCGCCTTGCGCTTGTGCTTGCGCTTGCCGGCGGTCTCAGGCAGCGGCCAGCTCACCTCCCGAGCGCAACCCGGGCACGTCCCGCTCTCAGTGCGGAAACATGCCCTGCCTGCATCGTCGACTGCGACTACAAGGTAGTTGGCGATATCGCCAACATGGCAGGCGAAGGGGCAGTTACCTTCGCAGCGGAGCACGGTGGCTGGCTGCCCAACCCAGCCTGCTCCCTCACACACAAAGCACTCGTCCACAGACTCGGTTGATGCTCTTGGGGTCCCTGCATACGGGAAAGTCTCGACCTCGCGCACAGGTCCGACGGTGACGTTGGGCGGGAGTTCAGCGAGGTCGTGAGCCTTCAGCTCGTTGTTTTTGCTCGTGTAGCTTAGGATGAGCTTCTCCTCTGCCCACGGACTGGCTGGGAGGGACAGCATAACGTACAGCTCCCACAGCTTCCTACGTACCGAGCATGCCGCCCCCCACAGTGGTTCGTGGGCAAGCTCAGCGATGCGATCCCGCGTGGCAGCACCCTTATAAGGGTGCTGCCACGCCCACTCAAACCTGAGCGCTGAGCGCGGCGCGCCAGCTGCTGAACCCGTGGAGAACCAGAAGCATCTCCCAGGGTTTAAGTGCATCGATGGCCAGCGCGCCGCCCGTCAGAATCCTGTTATGCTGGAGGATCCGGCGCGCTGGGGCCACCGTGCTGCCAACGTACGTGTGGGTCCTGCGATTGGGACCTTCCGCCGGTGTCAAGAGGTAGCACGAGAAGAACGCCATCTTCGAAATGAAAAGCCTTTTGCTGTCTAAAAGAAGACTGGACTATTAGATAAGGAAAAAGAAAACGCCGTCATAAAATACATGGCCTCTTATAATTTCGTGCTACCAACGATCGCGAGGATGGCGCATCAGTGCGCTGCCATGACGACGAGCGCGACGGTCGTGGCGAGCGTGGCGGCCAGCGAGACGAGCGGCAAACCCACGACGGACGAGGCGGCGGCGTTGCTGCCATCCTCCCCGTCGTCGGTCCCTCCGTAGCACGGGATCTCGGACGACGGCATGCGGCTGAGCGCCTTGAGCAGGTCCGCGTACGGCTCCTGCCACGACGTGGTCTGGAACACGCCGTAGTGGCCGCGCGCGAAGGCGCCCTTCTTGCCGTCCGCCGTGTCTTCCAGGTAGAACTCCGTGTCGGGGTTGAGAGCCCAAAAGTACCCGCCCTGGATGGACGCGGCGAAGTCGATGAGGTAGTCCAGCGCCGCGGTCTGGTGCGGCTGCGCGGACGCGCCGTACACGCCGCTGAAGGACCCGAGCACGAGCGGGATGTCGCCGTTGGTCGGCAGCGACCCGAGCGCCTCGGCTATGACCTTCTTGTAGTTGGCCGTCAGCTCGGTCGTCGACAGGTGCTCGTACTTCTTGCACATGATGCTCGACGTGGTGCACCCGATCTTGCTGTCGGTCTTGACGCCGGCGACGAAGTCCCAGCACTCGGTCACGGTCTCGCTCGAGTCCAGGTCGTAGCTGTCGATCGTGTCCTGGTCCGACGAACAGTTGCTCTCGGGCGTGTAGAAGTAGTTCTGCGGCTTGACGGCGTGCGCGTGCGCGTGCGGGGCGTACACAATCTTGTTGGCGACGCTGATGTTGACCGGGTTCTCGCTCGCGTTCTTCATGTTGCCGCCGTCCCAGTGGTCGCTCAGCACGCTGTAGTCGTCCGAGACCTGGAAGCGCTGCGCATCCGACGGCGAGCTGGCGCCGCCCACGAACGCGAGCCACTGCGGACAGGTGGTGACCACCGTGTTGGCCAGCACCTGGGCGGCCTGGTGCCAGTCGTTCTTGACGCTCGAGTCGGCCTCGTCCGCGTTCCACTCGACCTCCATCATCTCGTTCTTGAGGTCGATGCCGAGGATGTTCCAGTACGCAGCCGAGCACAGGCGCTCGGCCAGGTATGTGATGGCCTTGTAGGCGCCCGACGACGTGATGTTGACGTACGGCGCCGTGTACCAGTACGCGTCCTGGTCGTACTTGGTGAGCAGGTGGATGTCGAGCAGCACCGTGATCTTCTTGTCCTGGAACGTCTCGATCACGCGCGCCAGCAGGTCGATGTACTTGACGTGGTTGATGTCGTCCCACGACGTGTACTCGGGGTTGTCGTACTGGTGGATGTACGCGATCTGCGGCTCCGGCTCGGCGTACACGTACTCGGCGTTGAGCGGGATCCGCACCGAGTTGAACGAGTTGTTGCTCAGGAACGACAGCAGCGTTTTCTGCATCGCATCGCGTCCCGTCAGCCCACCACTCCCATCAGCCACCGAGACAATCAGAGCGGCAACGCACCACTTTCGTGCCCTGCGTGCCGACCGTGTTCTTGACTGTGGACCCGAAGAGTCCGTCCGGGATCATGTTGATCTTCTCCATGCCGCTCCAGGCGACGCCCTTGATGTTGATCTCGGTCTGCGCCGCCGTGTCGTTCGGGTCAATAGCCCAGATCTTGCCACCGCTCGCCACGTAGTTGGGCTGCCGGCACTCTGTAACAGTCACGCAGGACTCGCGGCCGTCAGTCGCGTCGCCATGCCAGACTCGCCGTGGATGAGTGAGTCATCGCGCACCTTTGAAGGCCGAGGCCGCGCCAGCAAGCAGCAGCAGCGTTGTCAGCGCCCGCGTCAAGGCCGACAGCGCCATGGTGAAGCCGCCTCGGAGTCTGCTAGAGGAGGAGGAGGGTACGCTGGCAAGCAGGAGCGTCGCTTGGCTGGCGGAAACGGAAGTGAGCGGATGGAGACGCAGAGGCGGCGGCCGTTTGGTTCGGCGGCTAGTCGTGACGCTAGCGGCACCGACCAGAGGGGTTTCACCCACATATCATTTCGTTAAATCAGGAGATGAGAGCAGCGAGTGCTTTGATAGGATAAGAAATATACTGATTTAGAGTAGATGGAAAGGCACGTCCCGCCACCGACCTGGTCCAAATATTCGGCACTTTTCGCTGTCAGATTGTGGGGAAAGTAGGTACATATACACTTGGCGCGTGGGTGTTCTTCTCGCGACCCTACCCCTTTTTCAAATGAACCCACTGCGCGCCGCCCTTACTCTCTCCAAATGATTTCCCGCGTCGTAAACTTGTGGCGTAACCTCCAGCCGTACCCATAATAATTGCCGTTCGTGCTGGCTGTGGCGGAGAATCGCCATTTTCCGTCCGCACATCTAGGTCTCTCTCGACCGCTCAATCGATCAGTGGCCGTCCTGCTTCGGCGCTCCAGCCGGCACCATTCGCAGATGGAATGCACCCAAGGGGATTGGATATCAGTTGCTGGGTAAATTCGGCTGGCGCGGTCGCTCTTCTGACAGCTCTTCTGACAGACGAAGTCCTGTTGGGGACGAGAGAGCAGCAGTGCGGGAAGAGCCGCGACGGCGCCAGTGGATACTCTTCGGAACTGCAAGCGAGTGTCGCACGAGTAAACAAGCAGGACACCTCCCTCTCTGTTCGTGCTCTCTTCCAGCTGGCAGGCGACAACGAATCGCCAAGATGTCAAGGTGAGGCTGTCGAGAACGATCAGATGACTCTGTGCTTTGCGCGTTACAGTCGCATTACGGTCGTGTCCGTGGCAAGACGCAATGCAATCTTGAAGCGCAACGCATCCCGCCCACAAGTCGGTCATAGGTCACTCGGCGTTGAACGGAAACTGCAGTTCCGATGTGGATCATTCCGTTGGTGAAAAACCGGAGGCTCAAGAGTTCGGCCGCATTGGCTGCGCCACCACGACCAAAACTGAACCGCGAGTCCATGCCCTCGACTGAAATCATTCGTCAAGTCAACGCCCAGCGCACTCGCGTGGCGGCCACAGGATCGATGGCTTCGTGGCAGCTAATGGGGCACCAACCTCGCTCATTCGCCACATCATTCAGAATGAGCCGGCCTGTCCCGCGTGAAATTTGTCGTCGTGAGCCACGTGGAGTCCACGCTCTCGAGTCTCGGTCGGACACGCCACCTCTAATGATATGCATGTTTTGACCTGCGCAACCACCGCTCGGCTGGATGATACAGTCGCGTGGGATCCAGCCCACCAAAGCCCGCACCCTGTTTGGCGAGCTCGGTGAAGTGCAATTCGTGTCGAACGGAGTTGCCGAGCGTCCCCCTCCTCGGGCAGAGTTGACAGCCAACTCGGAATCAGACTCGGGCAAGGCACTAAGGACAGGGACCACCAAGAAGCTTCACGACCTTCAAAGGAATGTAATGCAGTCCATGCGGCGACGCCTTGCATGCATTGGGAACGAGTCCAAACCCAGCGTTTTTCGCGGTCATAATGATGTGCACCACTCCAAGTCGTCTGTTTTGTATCTGGTTACACGAATGTTGGGGTTACACGAATATCGGGTTACAACTACCGGTATGAACCGAGCAGCCGAAACAGTACCAGTACGTACCGGTCACGCTTGCCTGCTGCCGCAAACATTCTCGACACAGGCGTCCAATGAGGACATGCGACAAGCCAATTTGGTTTTCTTGAATCTGAATGATCCATCATATTTGGATCTGCATGCATTTATAGAGCTCAATTACTTTTCAGCAACGATTTCTTCCACTGTTTATAGTATCGATATGTAGCTAGTATTATGATATAGAGTATTATTTCACGTCGGTCGGGCTAGGTGCTTTGATCGCTCCTTCCAGTCGGACGCAATCGCCCCTTCAGATTCATTTTTTTCTCGTTGTATGCATTCGCCGTCACCTTGTAGGTCAGATACTCTTGGACACGCGCCGGGACCATCGGAAACCGTCGCCCAACGGGTACGTCAGGTGCGTGATCGGCCGGTCACCTCGCCAACTGCCGCCGCTCGACCACCAGGTCCGCCGTCCCGCCCCGCCCGCCCCGCGACAATGGAGCCGCTGCGCAGCCTGTCGCACCGCTCGCTGCTCAGCGGCGCGCCGCGCTCGTCCTCGGCCTCGTTCCGGCTCGACAAGGACGACGGCGAGGCCGCGGCGACGACCACGTTCGTGGACCTGGAGCCCAGCAGCGCGCACGCCCCGTTCGCCCGCGAGCTGCTAGCGAGCGCGCAGCATGGAGCCTCGCGCCTCGCGCGGACCGTGCGCGACCAGACGCGCGCGTCGCTCAAGGACGCGTCGTTCGCGCCGGCGGCGGTGCCTAGAAAGCTGCAGCACGAGGTCGCGGCGGCCTCGCGCTTCTACGGGCAGAACCTGGTCGTGCTGCAGCGCGAGGTGCTGTGCGGCGTCGCGGCCATGCTGCTGCAAATCCCCGAGACCGTTGCCTTCAGCTACGTGGCCAACCTCGACCCCGTCATGGGGCTCTACGCGACGGGCTTCCTGGGCTTCGCCGTCAGCTTGTTCGGCGGCGTGCCCGCCACCGTCGCGGGCGCTGCCGGCGCGCTGGCCGTCGCCATGCCGACGCTCACGGGCAGCTCGGGCGCGCTCAAGGACCTGCCGTACGACGAGCGCAAGGAGCACCTGTTCGTGGCCATCACGCTCGTCGGCGTCTTCCAGCTCGTCTTCGGCCTGCTCAACCTGTCCAAGCTCTTCTCCATGATCCCGCGCACCGCGCACATCGGCTTCCTCAACGGCCTCGCCATCATGATGTTTATGTCGCAGATGACGACGTTCGAGGTCTGCTCGGTCGACGGCGTGCGCTTCGGCGACTGCGAGATCGACGGCGACCTCAAGTGGATGAGCACGTCCTCGCCCGCAACCTGGATCACCGTCGCGACCGTGCTCGTGACCATGCTCGTCATGCACTACTTCCCACGCACGCCGGTCGTCGGCCGGCTCATCCCGCCCACGCTCGTCGTCGCGATCCTGGGCGTCGTCTTCGAACACGGCATCAACCGCCAGGTGATTCACTACAACTTGCGGACGATCGGCGACACGTCCCCGTTGTCTGGAGGTTTCCCCTCGTTCGCCGTGCCGTCGTTCACCAGCGTCCAGAACTGGTCGGCAGTGATCTCGACTGCTGCGAGTCTCGCGGCGATCGGTCTGTTCGAGTCGCTCATGACGTGCCAGGCGGTCGTGGACCTCAAGAAAGAGCAGCTCTCCTCGCGAGCGACCAAGAAGGAGTGCATCGCGCAGGGCATCGGTAACATTGTGTGCGGCTTCTTCTCCGCCATGGGCGGCTGCTCCATGATCGCGCAGTCCACTGGCAACGTGCTGAATGGCGGTCGCCACCGCGTGTCGGCGTTTGTCGGTGGTCTCGCGACCTTCATCGTCGTGCTGGTGGCGAGCTCCATCATCGAGCTGGTGCCAGTCGCGTGCCTCACGGGCATCCTCTTCGTGATCATCTTGCACACGTTCTACTGGCCGTCGCTGCTCCTCGTGTTCCGCGTCCAGATCACGGACGCGATCGCGATCGTGCTCGTCACGGCACTCGCGGCTGCGACGAACCTGGCCATCGCTGTTATCGCTGGTGTTATCTGGCAGGCACTTGTCAATGGATGGACGAGCGGCCAGCAGATCTCGATGCGCACTACAACGCAGAGTGTCGAGGTTGTTGTAGTCGACCCGACTCCGCCGTCTTCGCCGTCGTCCGGTGCTGCCGTTGCTGATGACACAACTGCAGCAGTTCTCCACAACCGGTACCTGACTGACCGCGTCGAGGCCAAGGTCTACCACATCAAGGGTCGGCTTCTGTTCTCGTCGGTGGCCACATTCCGCGAGTTCTTCGATGTCGTGGGAGACCCGCGGGTAGTGGTGCTTGACGTGAGCGATTGTGTGTTCGCGGACTTTTCGGCCGTCGCGGCACTGCGCGAGGCGATCAACCGGTACCGCGAGGTCGACAAGACGCTGGTCGCTCGCCACTTGGACGCCCACGCGGTCGAGCTCCTTCGTCATGATATCGGTTGGGTGTTTCTGGACCAGATCACGGTCGCGCCCGTTGCAATGGCCAGCGGCGGCGCCGTCGAAGCCAAGCTCATGATTGACGTGGACGAAGAAGACAACGCCAGTATGCGCCACCTGAACATCGTGTCACCGTACTCACCTTCGACCGCATCGTTCCGCGCACTGCACGATCACTGAGCTGCTGCCGGTGCCTTAGCGGGTACTGAACTGAACATGCCATGATAATGAAAGGCTTTCTTCGTGTGCTCACTTTCGTCTGGCTAGGACCTGAATCCTCTGAGGTCGCGTTTGCCGGAAGAAGCCACGAGCTTCCGCTCCAGCACGATGACATACTCGCGCATCTCTTTCAGTTTCTTCTCAAGCGTGTGAATCTCATGCTGCTGCTTTCTTGTGCATGCTTCGTACTTGCGCGAGTGCTGTTGCAGCCGTGTGAGCTGCTGCTGGCTTTCCCGCGCAGCCGAGAGTTTCTTGGTGTGCACTTGCTGCAGCTGTGCCTCCATTTTGCTGACAGAAACCTCGAGTGCGTGGATGCGCCGGTCCTTGGCGTCCAGCTGGGCGAGGAGCGATACTGGGGAACGGCTCGTCACCGCGTAGCCTCGAGACCCTATCGCTCCCTTTTTCTCTCCCTCTTCTTCGTCTTGCTGGTTCCCCATCCGACACACGCCTGCCATGCAGTTGATCATGCCGTGCTTCGAGAGATGGCTGACGCCCTCAAACGGCGGTCGTCGGCGCCGCAGACTCTCGAGCTCCTTTGCCTGCTCCATGACTATGGCTTGCAGACGCTCGACGCGCTCGTCCTGGCTCTCCACGACGCCCCGTCCACCATGCCCAGCCACCGCCCGACGGCTTTCGCACTCATTGTTTCCGCCATTACCACCAGTACTGCTGTCGTGAAGAACCGACTGATTGATCCGCGCGAGCCGCTCCATCTGCGCGAACAGCGCGACGCACCGGTCGTGGTCGCCCCTCGCGCGCTCGTCGCTCACTGCCCGCAACCGCGCCACCTCCTCCGCCAGACACGCACACCCAGCACATCGCCCGTCCGCCACGTTCAGCGACTCCATCGCTGCTGTCAGCCCACTCCCTGGCCACTTCAGGAGACGTCGCCGGTGTGGTGAGTCGGCGAGGAGTGCAAGTTGAAGCGCCAGCTGAAGCGGCGCGTACCCCAAACCGGGCACCCTGTACCCCGGGAAACAAGTCAGACGACGACTATCACTCCGGAATGTTCAGAGCCGTACCCCGAGTTACGGTGTACCAGCGTTGCGTGTGTCCAATGGGTAACCCCATCGCGTAACCGCTCCCTCCCATCGGCGTGGCCAAATCATCTGGACATCACATCAGCACAGCACCAACTTGAGGTCCGAGGTCGCCGCCGCCGCAGTACTCGGCGTGTCGCCTGTCACCTCCTCCGCGCTCAGTGGCGGGCGACTCCAGCGGCAGCCCGGGCGCCTCCGAGGCCCAGTAACCTGTTCGGCGCGTCGCTGGCGGCTTCGTGGACCCGAGGGCCCCCGCGTCGTGCCCTGCGCACCGTCGTGTAACCTCACCGACCGCCGTCTATATTTGCCGCACACTTTGAAGTTCTTGGTCTCGCTCGACGCCGGGGATGGCCGTGACGGACGCGCAGCTGGCAGCCGCGGCGGCCATGCGCCGGCGCGAGAGTAACCTGACGCTGGACGGCGAGGACGAGGTGCGCGTCGAGGTGGAGCGGCTGGCCGAGCCCTGGATGTCGCGCGAGCTGTTCCAGACGCTGTGGGCCAACGCCACCATGCAGGTCGGATCGAGCTGCACGCTGACCACGCGCCGGCGCCGGCAGTCGACCGCCAAAGGCGGCGGCCTAGCTGAGACGCTGGCGCAGTCGCAGACGCGGACGGCGGAGGACAACTCGACGGCGCTGAGCACGGACGGGGCCGAGACGCCGCCCGCTGCGAGTGCCACAAGCGGCCACCGCCGCTTCGAAGCGGACGAGTTCCAGGACCTGCTGCTCAAGGCGCTGGGCGACGACGTCGTGGTCTTCCCGGACGCCGAGCGCACGGCCAGCGACGGGTCGTGCGTCATGCACGCGTACGCCAGCGTGACGGACAACTACGGGCTCCGCACGGTGCTGCTGCTGCGGCTGGAGCAGCTGCACCGGTCCGAGCAGGTGGCCGTGACCGTCAAGAACACGGACCCGATCGACCGCACGCGCGTCAACGCCTTCATGGGCATCGTCCAGCAGCGGATCCAGCCGGGGAAGGCGCCGAGGCGGCCGCACGGTCGCAAGGTGGACACGAACGCGCTCTTCCTGGACGAGAACAGCGACCAGGACTCGGCCGACTCGTCGTCCACGCCGTCGACCGAGACGCCGCCAGCGTCCGCTGCATCGACGCGAGCCCGGAGCGTCTCCAGGCCGCGGATCGACGGTCGCGGGCGGTCGCACACGATCCGGTACCGCACAGAGCGCAGCATCTCGTTCGAGGGGTACCTGAACAAGAAGAGCGACCTGCTGCCCAACTGGAAGGTGACGTACTGCGTCCTGGAAGAAGACACGCTGGCCTACTTCGAATCGCGCGAGGACTTTATCTCCAACTCGAAGCTCATGGGCCGCGTGCAAATCCAGAGCGTCGAGGACGACGACATGGGCAAGCCGAATGGGTTCCGGATCGTCACAGAGGGGCACCACATGAACCACCTCAGCTCGCGGACATCCTTCGAGAAGGAGCAGTGGAAGCGCGCCATCACGGTGCGTTGATCCGGGTAATGCGGCGGACTTGTGCCTCGGTGCTAACGAGCTTGGTGCGGTTATCTCCCCCTACAGATCGCAATCTCCAAGACGCCCGAGATGGCGCGGCCGCACGTCGCGTTCGCGTCGCAGCCACTGGACCCACGCAAGTTCTACCAGCTTCTTGGCGCGCTTCTTCGACAAGAGATGGAGGATTTCCCCATGTTGTTCCGCAGCATACACCCGGACGTGGTGGTCACGTCCAACTTCCCGCCCATCGTGCCGTTCTGGGGGCAATACCGGCGCTACGACGGCGTACTCCTGTTCATTTCGACGCTTCTCGAGTCCGTCACAGTCGATTCGTTCTCCGTGACGGAGGTCATCCAGCTGGTTCGCGGCGACGCCGACTGCGTCGACGAGTTTGTCGACAACAGCGACGCCTCAACGCCATCGCGATCACTGGGCGATACGATCTCCCACGAGCCGTCACCTCGCGCTTTAGCCGCGGGGGTGCCGACCCCCGATAGCGCGTTGACACCATCGGCGCAGTGGGAGAAGCGGCTTGTCGTCACGGGGAAGGAGACGTACAACCTGCTGAATTTCGAGAACCGCCGGATCACGCAGCTCTTTGTGCACGAGCTCTGGCTGGACCACAAGGACCGACTGGTGCGCTGGCACTTGAACGGCGACTCGGTCGCGCTGTCGGTCGCGTTCGATGACGCTCCTCGAGGAGAAAACATCCGGCTCGTGCTGCCAGGAGAGGCGTCGGCGATCTCCCACTCGATCCCGAGAGGCACGTTTTACGTGCAGGTGCTACGCGCGCAGCAGTTGACTCCCACGGACGGGATTACAGGCAGCAGTGGGAGCAGCAGCTCGAACGGGTCGAAGAAGCAACTCGTGTCCAGCGGTTCGACTCGCGGACCAACCAGCGGTGCGACCTCGTCGTCGTCCAAGAAACCGTACTCCATCTACGCCCGCTGTATTCTGGAGGAAGGCAACCACTTTGAGCGCACGCTGGACGGGCTCGACACAAAGGGCGACGCGATTCCGGACGAGCTGGCGCGGACCGTCAACGGGATGCACACCGAGAAGCGCCGCCCGTCAAAGGGGACGCGGCTGTTCCGTGGCCTTCGGCGCGCGGCTGGCATATCCGGCGAGCGGACGTTTGGCAAGTACGGCGATCCGAGCGGGTGCGTGACCGGCATTTGCAAGTGCTCGACGGCGGACAACCCGGTCAATCAGAGTCCGCACACCCTCAGCCCGGAGTGGGCAAGCAACCTCCGTCTCGAGTTCCCGGGGTGCGTCCGCGGCTTCACGTACTTCCTCAAGGTGGAGGTGTTCCAGAGCCGCTTCATGCTGCCGGACGAGCTGCTGGGGGTCTGCAAGATCAACTTGACGCCGCACTTGTCGCTGATGAACGCGTCGGCCGACGCCAAAGCCAACGGCGCGCTCCCGCGGTGGCACAACCTGTGCGACCAATACAACGACTGCAAAGAGTCGTGGGCGCCCCCAACGGTGTTCCGCGGGCGAGTCCAACTGGGCATCATCTTTGCGCCGACCATCATGGCGGCCGACGGGCTGGTGGACCCTAAGGTGCAAGGTCTACGGCGTCTGGCGAGCGATGGCTCGCTGCTGCCGAACCGGCGATCCTCAGCCGACGAGACGCTGCTCCAAAACATGTCGAGCTACGATCTCCGCGAGCTCTTGCGCTCCGAGAAGATCGTGGAGGGCCATCCCGCGAGCTTCTCCAGAGGCAGCACCGGCCAGTTCGTCTCGCAGACGCCAGGTCGGTGGTCGCTCCACGCCGAGTCGCTGGGGTCGGTCGTCTCGAGCGCGGACTCGACTTCTGCGGCGACCCACGACTCGAACGGGACGCTAAACGATGAGTTGCGTCGCTTGGCCCGCGAGAACCACATGTTCAAGGGCAAGAGAACGGTGTTTGACGTGCCGACGAAGTACCAGATGATCAAGGGGGTTGGCGCCGGCACGTATGGCGAGGTGATCGCCGCGAGCGACGTCGAGTCTGGCACGACTGTCGCGATCAAGAAGATCGCGAACGCGTTCGCCGACCTGCCCGACACGAAGCGCATCCTGCGCGAGATGTGTCTGCTTCGGCAGCTGAGCCATCCGAACCTGATCCAGCTGTACGACATCCCGCGGCCGGAGCGGCTTCTGTACCTCGAGGATATTTATTTGGTGACGGACCTCATGGAGACGGACCTGCACCGCGTGATCCACTCGACACAGACGCTGACGGACGAGCACGTGGCGCACTTCATGCGGCAGATGCTGCGTGGACTCGCGTACCTGCACTCGGCCGACATCCTCCACCGGGACCTGAAGCCGTCCAACATTTTGGTGACGAGCACGTGCGACGTCAAGATCTGCGACTTGGGCCTCGCGCGGTACGTCGACTACTCGAAGGCGACCAAGAAGGACGGCGCGGGCGGCGTCGACGAGTTCGTCGAGCTCACAGAGTACGTCGTCACGCGCTGGTACCGCGCGCCGGAGATCTTGCTCGACGGCTGCCGGTATGACAAGCCATCGGACCTGTGGTCGGCAGGCTGCATCCTGGCCGAGCTGCTCGGCCGAAAGCCGCTGTTCCCCGGCTCGAGCACAACCAATCAGCTCAACAAGATCTTCAACATCCTCGGCACGCCCGATTCGGCGTACGTCTCGCGCATCCACAAGGCGGCGGCGCAAAAGTGGATGCATCGCCAGCGCCGTCGCGCTCGGATCGGCTTCGCCGAGCTGTATCCGAACGCGAACGTGCAGGCGCTCGATCTGCTGGACAGGATGCTGACGTTCGACCCGAAGCGGCGCATCACAGCCGCGCAGGCGCTGCGCCACCCGTACCTGAAGGAGGCGTTCCGGTCGGTCGTGCCCGAGGGCGTGGACGCTGCCGAGAGCGAGAGCGCGGCTTACAGCGCCGAGGAGGAAAAGGAGGACTCGTTCATCGGGGTGATCGACGACTCGAACGAGCGCGTGCCGCTCGAGAAGCTGGCGATGCAGCAGGCCGTGTTCGACCAGATGTGCTGCTTCCACCCGGAGGCGCGCGAGTACGAGGAGTGGCTGAAGGAGCACGACGAGAAGTTCTGCGTCGACCCCGCCACGGGCAAGCTCGTGCCGATGGGCAAGCGTGGGTGACGGCTCGTTTCGTGCGTCGATATGAGGGCAGCTGGCCGGACAAGAGAGAAAAAATCAATGCAGCCTACGTGGGTCTAACGTCGGTGATTGATCGTGTCAGATGTCGGAGCCGCAGTTCTTGCAGCGCGTGGCCGCCCCCTTGACGAACTCCTTGCAGTACGGACACGTTTTCTTGACGAGGACGTTGCGCTTGAAGACGATCTCGAGCACCTTCTTAACGGCGAAGAAGAGGAACAACGCGTTGATGAAGAAGTTGACCACGTTCTCCAAGAAGAGCCCGTAGTTGATGGTCACCGCGCCGACGTCTCGCGCTGTTGTATGGCACGAGGTCAGACCTCGTGTATGCTGCAGTAGATAAGGCGACGAGCGACTCGTACCTTGCTTCCAGGTCTCCCAGGTCGTGCTCGAGCACTCCGGTGCGCTCACAGGGCACCGCGCGACGACGTAGTGGTTGGCCAGGCTCCGCTCTGCACCACACGCCGTCAGCAATGAGGAACAAGTGCACGAAACATAGGCCGACGCGACGCACCGGTGAAGAGGCTGATGACGGGCGTGAGGATGTCGACGACGAACGAGTTGAGGATGGCGGTGAAGGACGCGCCGAGGATGAGGCCGACGGCCAGGTTGATGACGTTGCCCTGCTCGATGAAGCTGTAGAAGTCGTCGAGCACGCTGCGCACGCTCTGGATCGGCAGCTGCTGCAGCGTCTGCTCCGTGTATGACTGCA
Source organism: Phytopythium delawarense (assembly GCA_023338175.1). Lineage (NCBI taxonomy): Eukaryota > Oomycota > Peronosporomycetes > Pythiales > Pythiaceae > Phytopythium > Phytopythium delawarense. Next base: position 20,315 of record JAADYF010000249.1, read on the forward strand.
GCTGCTGCGCCGCGCGGTTGAACAGCGACACGTCCTCCTCCAGCGGCGGCGTCGGCTCTCGCGTGCGGAAGCGGAACCCGGGCATCGCGCGGCTGGAAGGCGAGTCGGGAGGCGTCCACGTGCTCGTGAAGAGGCGTCGGGGGGAGTGAGAGCGGCTCGGATGCGCGCGGGGAGGCGGAGAACACCTCGGGAGAGGATGGACGTGAGCAGCTCCGGTTGACGCGCATCACCGGCAGATTATCAGAAATGTTGGCATCAGCTGCGGCTCTCAAGTTGCAACTGTAACTGGATGTGAATATAGGGTTGCTGAATTCGAGTTGTCGGTTTTACAAAACGGGATGATTTTCAGCATAGTGTCGGAATGGATTTTGGGGCTCTGCCGCTATCCCACAACCGGACGCCAGGCAGATGGCGGGTGCGACGCCATGGTGGCGTCGGCGTCTCGACTGGCTGTATCGACCAGCACGACCGCCACAGATATCCAAATGCGAGTCGCCATGCGGAAGGAGGGAGAGCCGAGCTGCTGCTGCTGAAACATGGACAGCTTTTAGCAGGTCGCGGCAGCAATTTCGACACCACCACAGCTAAACAACGCCAAGTCGCCACGCGGCATTATCAGTTCGCTCTATCGCCCAGGACAATTTCACCCAATCAGTATACCCCACCCGACACAATGTTGTCATCCTCCCTGCCCCTCACAAGTACACGTATAAAATTATACCGTTTGGTCTCGGTCACCAGACGAATTGCACAACTTGGCGCCGAAACGGGCGAGCAGCTACGCACTGCACAACCCCCGGCGCGCTCGCCTCGGCCTCGGCCCCTTGCCTCGCCACCCCCCGCGCGCTCCCGTCGCCATGACGACCGCCACCGCCACCGCCACCGCCTCCTCCTCTCCCTCTTCCTCCATGTCCTCGCTGGCCGGCGCCGTGGCGGCCGCGCGCCAGCGACTGGCGCAGGTGAGCCGGCGACGCGCGCTCTTCTTCCTCAAGCAGCACGTGCCGATCCTCGAGTGGCTCCCGGCCTACGACGTGCACGAGGACCTGCCGTACGACCTGGTCGCGGGCATCACAGTCGGGCTCATGATCGTGCCGCAGGAGATCTCGCTGTCCACCATGATGGGCGTGCCGCCCATCTACGGGCTCTACACGGCGGCGCTCGTGCCCATGGTCTACCCGCTCTTCGGCACCTCGCGCGTCCTATCGGTGGCCAACGGCGCCGAGGTCAGCCTGCTCGTGGGATCGGCCATCAAGAAGGTCGAAAGCGTCGAGGAGCGCGTGGCCACGGGCATCCTGCTCTCCTTCCTCGCCGGCCTGCTGCTGCTCGTCATGGGCGTGCTGCGCCTCGGCGTCATCGCCGACTTCTTCTCGCGACCGGTCATGGGCGGCTTCATCTCGGCCGGCGGCGTCCTCATCATGCTCTCGCAGTGCGCCAACTGGTTCGGCGTCGTCGTCAAGAGCCACGACCTGCCGCTGCTCACCGTCATCGAGCTCTTCGAGAAGGCCACGGCCCACATGAACGCGCTCAGCTTCCTGCTCGGACTCATCTCCATCCTCGTGCTCGTCGGCATGCGCGAGCTCAAGCGCCGCGTCGTGCTACAGCTCGCGCGGCTAGAGGAGATGCTCGAGGACGAGTTTGCGCTCGAGACGGCCCGCGCGCTCGCCGCCTCATCCTCCTCGACCAGCAGCAGCTTCAGCGCCGGTGGCGACATGGACGCCGAGCTCGACGCCGACGTCCAAGGCGACACACAAGAGCAGAAGAAGAAGAAGCCAGCGAGCGTCTACGACGATATTGAGCTCGGCGATGCCAGCGGCGCGGGCACCCCCAAGGCGGGAGGATCGACAGGTGTTTCGCGACGCAGCTTGTTCGGCTGGACGAACAACCTCCCGCCCATGCTATCGACCGGCACACTCAAGCGGAGCGACTTCATCCTGTCGTCGCCGTGGACAACAACCAACTCGAGACGCCGCAACAGGAACGCCGGCTCCAACAACCCTCAGACCAGCACCGCCACAGGGGAGCGCGACAGTTACGATGCCGAGGCACGCAGCACGCGGCACGCAACTCGCATCATGGACGAGGGCATTGGTCTGTCGCTGTCTGACGAAGACTACATCAACCGCGAACGGCCGCTCAATGGTGTTTCCGCTGAGACGCCATCGCGCCGAGCGATTCCGCTGGCGTTGGCGCCGCCAGTCTTCTCGCGCTCCACTTCCGACTCGTCGGTCGCTTCCACGCGCTCGACTCGCGCGCTGCTGTCGAGCCGTTCTCAGCGCAGTGACGACGACAGGAAGGATGGCGATCGGCGAATGCCTCGACGGCGCCGGAACAGCTCGCAGGACCGTGAAGACGAAAACGTCGGCCGCTCGAAGCTAGGAGAAGGGGACGAGCTGAAGGTCAAGGCGACCGCACGCAGCGACGAGGAAGAAGACGAGCTTGCTCACGACAACGACACCGAGCGTGAAAATGGACAAGACGATGTGGACGACAACGACGCCTCTGGGAGCCGTCCGTACGCGCGAGGACGGGCTGACCTCGCGTCACCGGCCAAGTCGACCACAAGCGTCTCAACATGCACATCCACGACAGCGCTGACGGGCAACGCGCTCGAGAAGATCGTATCGTCGTCCATGTCAATCCGCATCCTCCGCTCCAAGATTGCCGTCCTGATCGCGCTACGACTCGTGTGCGAGCTCGGCGCCTTCTTCGTGTGTCTGCTGGGCGGCATCGTGGGCTATGTGGTGTCAGACGACGACGGCGACGACTCGAACAACGCGCTGATGCTGACTGGCGACGTGCCCGGCGGCTACCCGTCGCCTATTCTGCCGTGGTACGGCTTCCTCAACAGCATCATCGAGACCGACCGGCTGTACCACATCATCATTGACACGCTGTCGATCGCGCTCATCTCGTACATGGCGAGTGTGGCGATCGGGAAGCGACTGGCGATCAAAGAAGGCTACCGCATCCGCCCAAATCAGGAGCTGATCGCGCTGGGCATGTCGAACCTCGTCGGTTCCTTCTTCCAGTCCATGCCCGCCACCGGTGGGCTTTCGCGCACCGCCGTCAACATGCAGAATGCACGTACGCAGCTCGCCTCGCTCATCACTGTGCTCGTCGTCGTGCTCGCGCTGTACACGGCCACGTCGGCGCTCGCGTACCTGCCGAAGACGAGTCTGTCGGCCATTATCATCGTCGCAGGCTACTCGCTGATCGAGATGAAGGAGGCCAAGTGGCTGTACCGCGTCAAGCGCGACGAGTTCTGCGTGTGGCTCGCATCCTTCTCGCTGACGTGTCTGCTGGGCGTGCTCCCTGGACTCCTGTCCTCGATCTTCTGCTCTCTCATCGCCGTCATCTACAAGACGCGACGGCCGACCGTGACGATGCTGGGCGAGATCCCCGACCCGGAGGGCGGCGCGTCCCGCATCGTCGACTTGGACTTGTTCCCGGACACGGCGCGTCCGCTGTCGGACATCGTCGTGATTCGCGTGGAAGGCGCGCTGTACTTCGCCAACTGCGAATACATCGAGCGCGTGGTTGAGCGCGAAATCAGCAAGCGGCACGAGACTGAAGACGTGCGCGTGCTGGGCGTGGCGATTGACGCCGGGTCCATCATGGAGTGGGACTCGACCACCATCCAGATGATGAAGCACTTGCGCGACGACCTGCGCCTGCGCGGTATCCAGCTGGCCATTGTGAACGCTCGCGACCGGCTGCAGAACCTGCTCGAGTCGTCCGAGTTCCTCGAGGGTATCGTGCGGCAGGACGCGCGCATCGGATTCAACGAAGCCATCGCCACGATCCGCGACGATGCGCTGGATAGCGACGAGTGAGGGGACAGGCGAAGCTCAGCGAAGAAGCAGGGATGGATGATGCGTGGGCATGAGAGGATAATAGATGTGCGTACAATAGACACTTTCGACGTGGTCGACCGTTGGTTTACCCTTCGCTAAACACTCAGACCCTCCCCACGCATCAACCCTTCCATCGGATGTGTTCGTGCACAAGTCCCTTGCGGCTTGACGAGCACTAGCTGACCAATCTTGACGGATCGCAAGATCGGCGTTGAACACCAACCGATTCGAATCGCATCTAATTCCGCGGACAGCTGGGTGCTGTTGATGGTCTCACGAATATTTGGTCTGTCGATGAAGCGGCGATCCGGACCTCACCCAATCCTTCGAAGCTGTTCGCGAGCACCAGGCAGCGTCGTCATGGGTGCAGATTTATCTCCTTAGCTGGTGCATGCGACGCCTCCCGCCTGGATTTCGGCTCCTGCTCCTATCGATCGCTATTGCAATCGCACAGTCGGAAGAGAGCTGTGTGCTTGAGAACTTTCGGCGCTGATATCCAAGTCGCTCCGAACCACAAGAAGATCGCGGACTGGTAAACAGTCGTCTTTCCCTTCCGTGGACTGCGCTGCGGTGATGGTTGTCGGATGCATCGACTCATCTATCTGACTCCCCGCGTCCCATAGCCGAAACGGCGATCCGACCCCGGGGGTTGGCCGCCCGAGCGGTTGGTCGCCAGGGCTCTCGGCATCAACCAATGCGAAGTGCGCACTCCCTTCATTTCCGATTCCACGTGGAGCAAACGTCCACCATCGAACCGAGAACTCCTTTTGCAACAGCGTCCCGAAACTGCCCGGCATTCCAGCCCCTCGCCCATCGATTGGTTCGAACACCATCGGCATCACATGGCGAAATGCTCGCGCCATTTCGACCCCGACGCGTCCTCGCCCACGCACTCTACGGACCAGTGCTCGGCTGCACCATGCCTCTGCATGGCACACATGACACACATGACACACACGTCACGGAGACCAGAGTAGCCGTCAAGTGCGTCTCGTTTGATGCCATCACGTCCGTCAAGAGAGAATCCGGCGCCGATCGCACGCTCGACGACCCCATTCAGGAGGCGCGCGTCGCTCGACTCATCATGGACGCTGGCGGCCACCGCAACGTCGTTCAGCCCGTTTGTCAGCTCTACCAGTCGACGCAGCTATGCCTTGTGACCGAGTTCTGCGACGGTGGCGACCTGTACACCTACACGTCTCGGCGCACGCCAACAAGTCGGGTGCAACCCGACGAAGCGCTGGACATCATGAAGAGGTGTTCGCAGGCGTCCACTACCTCCACGACCGGCTGCGCATCGCGCACCGCGACTTGTCGCTCGAGAACGTGTTGATCTCACTTTCGGAGGATGGAGGTCATGGCGACGACGACGGTATCGTCTTCAAGCTGTCGGACTTTGCGCTCTCGGTGCCCATCGAGACCGTCTGTGACGATGTGGCGGGCAAGGACATATACATGGCGCCGGAGGTCGTGGCTCGTGAATGGTACGACCCGGCGCAGGCAGACGTGTGGTCGCTTGGCGTCATGTGGTTCATCCTCTTGACGGGCTCGCAGTTGCTGTCGCTCGCGTCGGCGTCGAACCCGACACTGAAGGTGATTGCGGAGCACGGGATTGAAGCCGTGCTGTACGCGTGGGGCCTCGAGGGCCTGGTAAGACCTGCGACGATGGCATTGTTGGATAGGATACTGTGTGTGGATCCCTCGAAGCGCATTCGTTTGGGCTCGATCCTGGCCGACCCATTAATCAAGTCATGACGTCGTGCTGGTGTTCGCACTTGGAATAGTCTCGCGAGGCGAACATGAAGGAATTTCACTTGATACTCCTGTCTATTGCGTTGCTGCAGAATGTACCTTTACTCGTTTGACACCCGTTCGAGCCACGCGACCGTCTCGATGTGTGGAGTATGAGGCAGCATGTCCACTGGTTGCAGATGGCTCACGCGATATGAGGCGCCTTCGAACCCGTCCTGGCACAGACGCTTCAAATCGTCGACTTGGGTGTTCGGGTTGCACGAAATGTAGCAGATCTTGGTAGGCGCGAGGCGACGGAGGAACTTGACGAGCTTCTTGTGCAAGCCCGCACGCGGAGGGTCCACAATCACAACATCCGGTTTCTCCCCAATGGCGTCAACTTCTTCGGGCCACTCTTGAGTCAAATCGGCGTAGTGGAACTCCATCTGACCCTCTGCGTATCCATTCAGTCGGGCATTCACCCGCGCCTTCTCCACCGCCGCCTGGACGATCTCGAACCCGACAACTTTGCGTGCGAATGACCCCATGCAGATACCGATGCTGCCCACACCGCAGAACAGATCCCACACAACCGGTGGCGTCTCTGCAAGCGCCAACTCGCGCTGGACCTCTCGGTATAGAACGCGGGCTTGCGCTGTGTTGGGCTGGAAGAACGAATCGAATGAGATTCGGAAGCGGTGGTTCAGAACCGAGTCCTCGAGATGCGCCTCGCCGAAGAGCACACGTTCGCAGTCTTCGCCAAGGTCCTCCTCGCTAACTGCGCCTTGCTGCCGATGTCGCTGTGCCTCAGGGTCCATTCGCTGCACAATGGACACGATTCGAGCATCGCTGTCACCCGTGACGTCACTGAGAAGGCCCTTGTTCGCTGACAGCTCATCAATGATATGCCGTAGAGTGTCACTTTGTGCTCCCTCCATCGACGTCGTCACCAGTCCGAGCATGATCTCCACACCGCCGTTCCGATTCACGCCGCGTCGCATCACGATCTGCTTCAAGAAGCCCGAGTGCGAGTCAAAGTCGTACGCGTCCACACCAGCATCTTGGCAACGCGTGACAAGATCCTGCAGCAAATGATTGCACGCAACATCCTGCAGCGCGCACTGATCGATCGAGAGGATGCGTGGGCTCCACCGGCGACGCGACCGCTTGCTCCTTCGCTTCAATCGGCGCGCGTTCGAAAGTGCGAGCGGAAAAAATCCGACTGTAAAGGGAAAGCGCGATTGATCACCCAGCTCCAGTGCTTCACCGGCTCCGTTGTCGTCTTCCTCCGCCTCTTGGTCGTCGACCCGGTCGCCGTCCAGCAACCAGCGGCCCGTGCTGCAGGTAAACTCGGTCTTGTTGCGGTAGTGGTACACCCCGCTGTCTCCTTCCTCGCTGGTGACGCCACGGATCTCGCGGATCTCCATCTCGGGCGACACGTCCGCCTTGATGGAAGCAAACAGCTCTTCCACGCGGCGCTGCTTCTCCCGTAGTTGCTCCGCGTACGCGACGTGCTGCGTGCGGCAGCCGCCACAAGCGCCAAAGTACTTGCAGCGCGGCGTCGCTCGCTGGGCGCTCGGTGTCTCCACCGCGAGCAACTTGCCTCGCAAGGGCCACCTGGGCTTGGCTGGCGTCGCGACCCACCGCTGGGCGAGCAGCAGGTCGCGCTCCGACACCTCCGCAGCGATTCTGTCGCCTGGAACCGTCATGGGTACCTCCACCACCGCCAAATCGCCCGCGCCGACGTCCACGCGCGCGACGCCTTCGCCATGCTCATTCAGTGACGTCACAGTCTGCGCAGTCGTCCGGTTACCGATGTGCAAGCAGCAGCGCGGTCAGTGACACTGGCACCAATGCGCATCCAAGGTCTCCACTCCAGCTCTTCTCATGCCGGATCACGACTCGGACGGAAAACTACGCACCAACGCGACGCTGCGCGCGAGACCAGCGGGCTTGGACGCGCGGACGGACAGCCACCGGCGGCCGACAAGGCACGCGCCGGGCGAGAGCATCGCGTCGAGTGCCCCCCCCCCGCGAGTCGCGGGCACGACGAATGGAGATGCCACGAGCGAGTTCATTGAGCAAAAGTGCGATGAGGAGTCGATTTTCGGCCAATCAGCACCAGGATAATTTCGGTTCGTTCACAAGTCACATCTCTATGATACCCAACAAGCTCCATTCATTCTCATAGCCTACAGTAGCATACACGACACCAGCCTTCTTGCACTTGCTCACCCACACTGCCCGCGCTATCAGCACGCGGGCGGTGGCGAGGTGGCGAGCTGCTGCTCGACGATCGCCTGCCAGTCGGCGAAGGCCCGGTGGGCCAGCACCTGCTCGATCGTCAGCCGCTTGCTCGGGTCGATCTCGAGCATGCCCTCCAACAGGTCGATGGCGCTGTCGAGCATCCGCGGGGTCGCGCCCCACGAGTCGAGCACTCGCCGGACGCCATACTTGCGGAACGACAGGTACGCCACGTTGTCGACCGAGGCCATCTCGACGAGCGGCGAGCCCGTGACGAGCACGAACAGGAGGATGCCGAGCGACCAGACGTCCGCCGCCTTGGGGTCATACGCGACGCCCGGCGCCACCACCTCGGGCGCCATGTAGTACGCCTTGCCCACGCGGTCAACGCAGGCCGTGTCGGCCGCGGTGGAGAGCCCGAAGTCGGCG
>JAADYF010000025.1:0-67447 GCA_023338175.1 Phytopythium delawarense
AAGCCCACAACGCGGACAAGATGACAGGGTGAAGCGACTCTGAGGCAGCGCAGACGTACGTGCGGGCGGAAGATGCGGTCCACGCGGTTGAGCTTGATGTCCAGCGTCGACATGGCGAGCCGAGCGCTTCAATGCACGATCCGAGCTCTTGTTTGTTGTTTTTGGTGGCGGGGCTGGGGTTTTATTATACCGGTCTTGTATTGGAAAGGATCGCTCACACAACTTGTTCATTCACACTGAGGCGACCATGTTGAAGCGGCATCGCAAGCTGAACGACTTGCCACTGGCGCGTTGGTTCTTCACGTCGGACACAAACTGGGTTTGCACCGCGCACGCTCCACGTGGACTTGACGGCTGTGCACTCCGCTCGACCTCGCCGTTGTTGCGCGAGACCTGCAGGCGTTTCCCCACCGACGTCGGTGGAATCGTGAAATCAATGCCAGTCGACGAGACCATCGCGAGGAACCGATGCAGAGCAAGCAGCGGTATCTGTGGGAATTCCACGCGCGCACTGAAGCTGCCGCCAAAGAGAGAACATGGACAGTTATGGAGCGCAACTGGCGTGACGCCGCATCGTTTGCTGACCCGCAGACACGCAGTTGCGAGCTCGCGGACACCATCGCGGATCGGGCCTGGGAGAATCGAGAGCATGATGCTCACGAATATGCTGCATTCCCAACGCCGGCAGCACGGACCTCTTCCATCCTTGCTCCTGCTGCTAAATACGTGTTGAGTGTCTGGATTCTCTGGGTCCTCGATATGAATTTTAGAGGTTGGTGATTGAATCCACGTGCGCACCGTGTCGACGGCCTTTTACACGAAAGACCGGATCGATTTGCCGACCGTCTTTGAGCTGTGAGTTGGACCCCGCAACAATGGTGGCACAGGACCGTGGATATTGCATAACAATTCAGTTCTGGACCCACGGAGCAAGAACACGTTGATGACTGCCGAGGACCACGTTGATCGCTGTTGCTCCCGATCACAGCAGCTACTGTATGGGTGCTCGGCAAGTGCCTTCGGGCCTCCACCCTAGCATTGGGCATGCGAACCACCAGGTCCAAGAAACGTTTGCCGTCTGGTCTGCTCGCGACTGGCTTTCAGCTGCTGAATCAAAATGCATCGGTGGACATTAGTTCGCCAGCAACATAGTGGCACACCGCGGGAAGGACCAGGATATTGCGCAACAATTTGTTCTGAACCTGCGGGGCGAGGCGCTATTCGAAAGCACGCTGATGACTGCCAAGGGCCCGAGTTGGCTGTCTTGATGTCCTTGCCTCGCATTCCTCGCAGTTGGCGGTGTCTGGCTCATTTCCAATTCGACTGCCAAGCCAACACGCAGCGAGATGAGCAAGATGGAGAAAGGTTTGGCATTTGCTGCGGCGATGGCGACGGGGTTTCCACTCTTCGGCGACATGGTGAGCAGTCTGCTGGGCGAGATCATCAAATGTATCGCCGCCTACAAGAAAAAAAAGAGCAGCACGCCAATCTTTTGAAGCAGCTCCCGGAGTGGCTCAAACGACTGCAGAAGCTTGCCACGCACAATGATGTCGCTGAGGACTACAAGGAGCTGACCAAACAAGTCCGGGAGAAGGTCGAGGAATTCAACAAGTTTGTCAAGTCGCTTGAGAAGATGCAGCGTGACGATGAGAAGCGTCAGTTTTGGAAGGATTTCAAGACCAAGCTCGCTTCGTTCACTGAAGACATGGCGAATTTCGGAAACCGTGAGAGGGACCTCAACTACCTTCTGGTCGCCCAGATTGACTTCGGTGTGGATAAGACGCTCACCATCGCGGGCGAGACGCACTCCGAACTCAAGGTGGTCAACAAGACGGTCGCTGAGACGCATCACGAAGTCAAGTTGGTCAGCAAGGAGCTCGCTGAGACGCATGTCGACGTCAAGTCGGGCAACAAGAAGCTTGACGAGACGCATGACGCCGTCAAGTTGAACAACACGAAGGTCAACAAGCTAACCAAGCTGGTCCAGATGCTGGTTCAGATGATGATGGATCCTATGTTCGCCCACAACCTCCGCGACAGCAGTGGCGCTATTGTCTTGTTCCAAGTGTTCGAGCTGAAAGGTGTGCTGAAAGACCTGCAAAGTCGCAGTGACAAGCAGAGGCGGGAGGCGAAGCGCAATCTAGTGCTCATCGCGCTAAAGTTCGTGCGCGACGGCAACGAGCAAGTGGGGGCGACCGGCCTGATGGTCCTGGAAAAGCTCATCGTCGATGAGAGAGACATGCGCGTGGTCATTACGAACCAGTCGGTTGTGCAGACGCTGCTCAGCTGGGAGGCAGAACGATCTGGAAACAAGACCGTGCAATCGATGCTCGAGCACTTGATCTTCGAGTCTAAGTCTTTCTTCGAGCAACTGGCGCATCTATCGAAGGACCGGAAGTATCATCCCGCAATCGCCAGCGCCGCCCTCATCCCTCGGATCGTGGGGGAGGCGAAACCTATGGTGATGGAACAAGAACGAAACCAGGAGTCCCGATGGGAGATTGGCGATGAGGACGCGCTGTCTGTCTTGGTCGAGATCGCCAAGTCGAGCGAGTGCAAGCGTGCTATCGCCAAGGCCGGGGGCATCGCTGTGTTGGTCGAGATCTACCCGCTGCTGAAGATGACGGAGTATGATTTCGACGCAACCATCGTCGACGTGGTTAGTGCACTGGCGCACTTGGCAGAGGACGCGAGGTGTCAAGACCGGTTTGTAGAAGATCACGGTCACTGGGCGTTGCTAGATTTCCTTTGGAAGTGCAGCACCACTGCGACCTGGATAAACACTGAATACGACGAAGAGCGCACACGCTTCAACCGAGCGACTGTACTCCCGGCAGAGATCAAAGCCAAACGCGCATTGTTGGCTCTGGCGGAGCTGGGTGCTGGGAAGCGCAGCGTGCTGTTCCTGGGGGAATTGTATCTCGAGTCCAACAATTGCGACCTGGACTTTGACAACCCAGATGCGTTGAGCGGCGCCGTAAAACTTTCTCCGTTCGATGCGATACGTGGGTGGGTGCGGATGTCAAACTTCATCGAGGAGAAACAAATGTGGGAGACAGAGCGAACGTACTGGTGCGTTTCAATCGTTTGGAGCTTGCTCATGGACGAGAGTACCAGCTTCACTGCTGCCGAGTGGTACTTCGGAGGTTCATTGGCCGCTCGACGCCGCTGTGAGCGCGCAATCTTCACGGTCGAGAACACCGGGGTTGACGCGAAGCCGTATATCAAGTGGGATCTGGATGCGGACAAAAAGGTCAAGGACGACAAGTTGGACGCATATTCCTCGGACGCAGAATCCTCGGGTGGAGACTCATCAGATGCAGAGTCCTCGGATGAAGACTCCTCGGACGCAGAATCCTCGGATGAAGAACAGAAGGGAGAAGCCGTCGACCGAGCGTTGAGCGTGGATCGCGCCAACTCCCAATTTATCAGCAGTATTTGCGGCTACTTGGAATTGCCACGAGACAAGTGCAAGAAGCTGAGCACCTGCTTGAGACAGGTTCTACGGGCACTGGAAAATGACAAGACCGACAAAAGAGCAAAGGCGCTCAGCGTGTTGTGGCTCGGCGCTGGGTTCATGACCATCGACTCGAAGGTCGTTGATCGCTTGGTGAAGATTTGCAAGAAGGTGGTGTCGACCGGACACGAAGATGAGGTCTTCTGGGCGACGTGTCTGCTTTCGAACATGCGGTCGTGGCCTTCTGTGCGCAAGCGTTCTCCGAAGACTCGCCGCGAGATGCTTGAGTTGGCGGCGAGCAGCGTGTGCGTGCTCTTGAAGACAGACGAGTGGCCCAAGTACGTCTTTTTGGCCAAGTTTCTGGTGGCGAAGGAGAGTGATGGCATGAAGTCGGCCTGCATCCCGTTCCTCGTGACCTTCCTGAAGCTCGAGGGGGTCGACGATTTGCCCGACGACGACGACGACTCGTACTTCCAGTCCAAACAGTATCGTCGTTCACGTCCGATCAAGGAAAAGAAGCTGAAGCGGTGGTGTTTGTGGGAACTTGAGGCGTTGTGGGCGGACCACAAGTCAGAGATCACAGCTGAAGGTGGACCTCCAGTCCTGAAAGCGATGTTGAAGTCCAGTGAAGTGATTGACGACGTCAAGAACGACATCAAACTTGTGTTGAAGGAAACGACGATGAGCAGTGTCAAGGAGGTCGCCAAGCACAACTTGCAGGACGTGGCGCCATGACGGGTGACTGATGCAGAAGAAGCTCCACAGTGATTGCTGTATGCAAAACTGCTTCTGCTGCGAGTTACTCCTGTGAAGTGGGCGTCGTCGGTCCGGTGGAGCAAAGAGAGGTTGTTCGTGTTGGGCGAGGTGTCGACCTGCCTACTGATCACTGCGTCCGTGTGACCGACGGTGTTGGCGTGAGGGATGACGTGTCAGTGAACCGTTGGAGCGATGAACCAAGGGAGAGCGTCGGGTGCTAGTGCGTCTGCGAGGAGGTCGTTTGTATAGGATTGCATGTGCTAGGGTGCTAGCAGGATACGTGGACGTGGCAGTTGGCCGCCACATCAGCAGAATGAGTGAGCCATGGAGCGGCTCCGTCGGGCTTTGGACGTGCGAAAGGAAGGAGGTAACGAGTAGAATGCTGCATTGGCGTGCACCCGGCTTTCGTTGTCGATCGTCGCTGCAGTCATCTCCAGCGGACGCAAGTTGAAGATCCCAACAGGCCTGCAGGTATGCCGCCTTGGTCGTGTTGTGAGTACTGAAGTCTGTGTCAATGGCACCACAGCAACATACCAAAGGTCCACACCGCACAGCGTCGGCCTTATCAGCCTCCTTGGTGCTCATGACGGCAGCGAACTTCGCACTTCGATGCATAAATGATCGTTTTGGTATGGATGAATGTGGTCAACTCCAGGAGCTTGGCGAGTTGCCCAGCTACGACACGTACTTCGAATCCGAGTACCGTCTCCTCTCAGATCGCTACGACCGCGAAACGCTAAGACAGTGGGGTCTGCGGTGTCTTGGGTGGCTGTGGTCGGATAACAAGTCGGAGGTCACACAGCCGTGGCCGGGGTTCCAGTCCTGAAGGCGATGCTGAAGGGCGACAGAGTCAGAGATGATACCAAGAGCGACATCAAGCAGGTCTTGCGGAGCAAAGAGAAGGAACTCGCCAATGAGGATACCACGTCGGGATCGCAGCACGCGGCGCCTCAGCGAGTGTTGTGATGCGTCACTTTTGAACCAGCCGACGACAACGAAGGTGTCAGTCTCCACTCGCTCAAACAAGCCTTGCGTCGTCATCATGCACGCTGCCAGCAAGTCCGAGATGCAAGTGCGCTCCAGCATTGGTAGTTCCGTGCGCACTCGAACACTTGAGATAACTCGGCTACATGTTTCATTTTCATTTTCAATCTCATTCCCTTGAAAATCAACGGATTGTTGATGGAATACTGTCGTTACTTCCGAAAAGTATCGCGTGCGAGGTCAGAATCCGCTCGAGTTCCTATAGAATCGATGGCGGCATCAATGGAGAGCAGCGGCGCGACCCGCGCGGCGGCGGCGGGGCTCGAGCTGCGCGCGGCCGAGGAGCAGCTGCTGCACTCGCTGCTGTCGGCTCGGCGGGTGGCGCAGCGCTCGGCGTTCCGGCCCGGTGTGATGGCGGGCGCTGGCTCGTCCGCAGCCGACGTGGTGCGGCAGGAGCGCAGCAAGAAGCGGCTCGCGCGCGCGTTCCGGGCGTTGCGCGAGCTGTTCGGCGTGGGCGACGAGCTGGCGCGCGAGGCGCTCGCGTACACCAACGGGCTGGAGGACGCACTGCGCTTCCTGGCGCTGCAGCACCCGAGCGACGAGCTGCCACTGGCGCTGCGCGCGGTGCCGGCGCGCGACCCGCTTGGATCATCGCGAGGGCAGCCGGTGGAGGGCACGCTGGAGGCCGAGATCAACACATTGGCGGTGTCTGAGGCTGAGGAAGTGACACAAGTCGACAGGGACGAGGAGGAGCACGGCGTCAAGGGTGAGGACCAGGTCGCGGTCCCTGTGGTGGCCGACAGCTGGGACGACGACGACGACAGCCCGGGTGATGAGATGAAGCCGCCGTCGGTGTCTGACGCCACGCGGACTGAGGAAAGCAAGGAGGCGCTGTCGTGGACGCAGCAGTACGTGCTGTCGATGGCCCAGCGGGAGCAGGAGGAGGCGGCCGCGGCCGCAGCGGTGACCAAGGAGGAGAAGGAGGTGCTCGAGCTGGAGCAGCAGTACACGAACCTGCAGGAGGCCATGCAGCACGCCAAGCAGCGCAAGAACAATAGCAAGAAGAGACAGAAGATGCTCGCGCAGGAGATCCAGGTGGTGCGCCAGCGACTCGTGGCGCTCGGCTGGGATGAGGCGCGGTATCACCAGAAGCAGCAGGGCGCAGGCGGCTCGACGGTGGCCTCGGCGTCTTCAAAGAGCAAGAAGAGCAAGAAGAAAGCTAAGCAACTCAATGGCGATGAGGATTCGTCTTCATCACCGAGCGCTCAACCTCAGGAGAAGGCGATTCCCAAGGCTTCAGAAGGAACGAACGAGCCGAACGAGGCTGAGGAGGCTGGGGCTGGCCTCGGCGGTATGTTCGAGGAGGAGGAGGAAGAGGACGCTCATGCACCTGATGCCCTCAAAGATGCGAGCACTGTCGGCGTCGACGACGACGGTGACGGTGACGGTGGGTTGTTCGGACTGCTGGAAGAAGCCGAAAGCACGATCGTGTCGGCCGACGCAATCAACAAGAGCGCGGCAGTCGACGACGGCCTCCTTCTTTCTGTGCCAGTGCCAGCGAAGAGTGGGAAGAGCAAAAAAGGAAAGGGAAAGAACCCGCTGAAGGCAGCGGCGGCTGCGGCAGCAGCTTCCGCTGCGGCGACGTCCGTGTGGACGGGCAAATCGCCGCGTGATCACCTACAAGAGTTCTGCACCAAGCGACGGCTGCCGAGACCGGTTTACAAGAAGAAGTCGTCAGGAGGAGGCAGGACCAACGGAAAACACGCATACTCCGTTGTCGTTGACTGGAAGACGCACAAGCAGGAGTTTGCGGTTGACGACCAAGAGAATGAGACTGCCGGCTGCCGCGTGGACGCCACGTGGTTCACGACGATCGACGAGGCGAAAGACACGGTGGCGACCGTCGCCATGTACCGCTTGAAGCCGGATCTGCCGCTGTACCGCGTGCTGCCACCATCGTATCGCGACCTGTGGGTGTCGTGGGTCGACCAGAAGGAGAAGGAGGCGGCAGCTGAGGCAGACGCTGAGAAGGACGAGTTCGACGCCGTGATTGACGACATTTTCAGCGCGATCCCTGCCGAGATCGCTGCCAAGGAGTTTGTTCCACTGGAGACCGATGACAGCGGAGACACACCACGGAAGGGAAACGGCCCTGATGAAGGTGCTGATGCATTGGAGACGCTGGATAACTGGAACGTCGACGACTGGGACGCAGACCTGCCCGATGATGATGCCGGAAAGGATGCAAGCGAGACACAGGACTCTCCAGCAGACGATGGTGGAAGTTCGCTGCATTCGTCCGTGGCGGCCGCAGTACGCTCGCCAGTGTCACTTGAACTCAAGCAGCAGTTCGAGCAACGGATGCAGTCAGCAGCCTACCAGAAGCTTGCCAAGCGCCGTGCCGATCTGCCGATGGCGGCGTTCAAGTCGCAGCTGCTCAGCGTAGTCGAGTCGCACGACGTCATCCTTGTCTCGGGCGAGACGGGCTGCGGCAAATCGACGCAGGTGCCGCAGTTCCTGCTGGAAGACGTGATCCTGCGTCAGGAGAGTGGCGAGTCGTGCCAGATTGTGTGCACGCAGCCACGTCGACTGGCAGCGACGAGCCTGGCGGCGCGCGTCTCACAGGAGCTGGGTGAGCGCGAGCTTGGTGCCGGAGATTCTCTGACGGGTTACCAGATCCGCCTTGAAAACCGGATGACGCGCCACACCAAGCTGCTGTTCTGCACAACGGGGATTTTGCTCCGAAAACTGCAGAATCGGAGCACATTGGAGCACGAGATCTCGCACATCATCGTGGACGAAGTGCACGAACGGGACCTGCAGAACGACGTGCTGCTGTCGATGCTGCGCCAGTTCCTCGCGACCAAGCCCCCGACGTCGCGCCTGAAGGTGATCCTCATGAGCGCGACACTGAACGCGGAGAGCTTCCAGCGGTATTTCGGCGGTGAGGCCAAGTGCCCGATGCTGAGTGTCCCCGGCCGAACGTTCCCGGTCAAGGAGTTTTTCCTCGAGGACGTGCTGGAAGCGACCCAGTACGTCATCGACGAGATGTCACCAGCTTACTACCGCGGCGACGAAAATGCCCAGGAGTCGACGAGTGTGACCATCTCAGGTCGTGCCGGAAACTCGTACACGCAAAAAGTGACGTGGGAGTCCCAGTCGGCCTCAACCTCGAGCAACAGTGCGCGGGAGCGGCAGCGGCGGCAGGACCAAATGCTGGACGGGTACAGCGAGCAGACGCGGCGATCGCTGGACTGCATCGACCCTTCCGTCGTCAACTATGAGCTGATCACCGAGTTGGTCGAGCACTTGGTCACCACGCAGCCCGAACTGCTGGCTATCCAAGGCAAAGACCCCGCTGGAGACAGTGACGATCGGTCCGCTCGTTCTAGGCGACCGAGGCGTGGCAGTGCTTCCATCCTCGTGTTCCTTCCTGGACTGCAGGAGATCACGACGCTGCTGGACCTGCTGAGCTGCACGCGCACGTTCCGCGATGGCGCGGCCTCCACCTTCCACTTGATCCCATTGCACTCGTCGCTTTCACCCCAGGAACAGCAGCGTGTGTTCGACATGCCCGACGGTTCTGTGCGTATCATCGCGGCGACCAACATAGCGGAGACCTCGCTGACGATCGAGGACGTGAAGATCGTGATCGACGCCGGCCGCGTCAAACAGATGCGCCACGACTCGGCGCGCCGAACGAACGTGCTGGACGAGATCTGGATCTCCAGAGCGAATGCGAAGCAACGCATGGGGCGTGCGGGTCGGACGAGCGACGGCATCTGCTACCGCTTGTTCCCGCGGTCGGTGTACTCGTTCGACATGAGCGAGCAGCCCGTTCCAGAGATCCGCCGAGCACCACTCGCGTCGTTGTGTCTGCAGATCAAGTCGTTCGGGATCGACACGTCTTGCCGCGAGTTCCTTGGCGCGTGCCTCGACCCGCCACCGGACCAGAGTGTTCGCGACGCACTTGAGGAACTGTTCGAGATCGGGGCACTGCGCCGTGAAGACGAGACGCTCACGACGCTCGGCGGGCACCTCGCAAAGCTGCCGGTGGATGTCAAAGTGGGCAAGATGCTCCTGCTCGGTGCCATCTTTGGCGAGTTCGACACGATATCGACATGCGCGGCTATCTTGGAGACGCGGTCGCCTTTCGTGGCTCCGTTCGGGCGCCAATCCGACATGAAGCAAGCGCGCAAGCTGTTTGCCGTGGGTCACAGTGACATGCTCACCGACATCAACGCGTTCCAGACGTGGCAAGCTCGATTCGACATGTCTGGTGACGGCCGCCGGCGCTCCGGTGGGAGATCGACCAGCGCGGAGAAGCAGTTTTGCCACGATACCTTCTTGAACCGCCGGGCTCTTGTGGAGATCGACAAGCTGAAGCGGCAGTTTTACGGTCTGGTCGCACAGCTCGGGTTCCTCCCACACGGCTCCAGCCGCAGCACCGGGCAAGACGACATGAGGGCCATGACGCGAGACCGACTGGCGATTGTATCGGGGCTCCTGTTCGCCGGCTTGGCTCCGAACCTCGTCCTTGTCGAGCAGCAATCCAAGAGGCTCGTGCTGCGCGAGCAAGACCGCGGCATCGTGGTCGTCCACCCGGGATCCATCAACCACAAGGTCGCGGCGTTCCCGAGTCCGTTCCTCACGTACGCCGTCAAGCTCCACACGTCCCAGGTGTACCTCCCGCAGTCCAGCATGGTCATGCCGGCGCCTCTCTGCTTGTTCAGTCACAACTTGGAGCTGCTTCCGCCTCTCCAGCAGTCACCGCAGTCTGGCGGGGGCTCCTTCCTGCGTGTGAACGACTGGATCGTCATCCAAAGCTCACTGCGCTCGGCGGTGCTGCTGCAGGAGACGCGGGCGCTCGTGCACGACTGGATCGACACGTCGCTCCAGCACCCGCCGTTCGCCACCGGCGCGAACAAAGCAGCGTCACCAGCAGTCGATTCGGTCGTCATGCTGAGCGCTGTCGCGACGCTTCTTGGAGCCGAGTACGATCAGCGAGACCCCAACCAGGTCTTGACGCGGCAGCTCCACACCAGCGTCCAGACGCGCGGCTGAACGCGATCTCTTTGAGTCAGGAACACTTAGCCTCGCCTGCTGAGTAAGTAGGCCGTTTCAAGACATCCTAGCACGCACGAATGCGCACGTCTGCGTGTCAAGACCTCACTCTATGACATACTTGACCTTCACAACATCCATGCTTCCGCTCGCCTTACACGATCGTATCGAGTTGTTTCCGCAGCACCGCCAACGCCTGGAGCTGCCGACTTTGGAGCAGGGCCTCAAGCGCAAGGTTGGACTCCCATGTGATCTCCCGTGAGCGCGGAGCGTCGATGTGGTCCCTGGAGATAGCGAGCAGAGCACCGAAGGGAGCGGCAAGGCTGCAGAGCGACGGGAACTCGAGCGCACTCAATCGCCAAGCATCGCGGAACGTCACGTCGCCTTGGTGTTGCTGCTTGGCGAAGGCTGTCACGGCATCATAGAACGCTCCGCGGTGAGCGAACTCGGCCACCATGCGGTTTCGGTCCTCCGTGATCATAGCAACGACCTTGCCAGACCATTTCGCACGGATGCGCGTCTGCTGGCTGTTGAGCAGCTCCATGAACGTCAGGTTGTTCATCGTGATGAGCTCGTAGGGTGTCGATGGCGGGATGTCGGCACCATACAGGCGGAGATCCGCCAACGGAGAGACTTCTCCACTCGCCCCACTGTTGCTGCTGCCACCAGCGGCACTGGTCGACGAACTGCTGTTGGCACCGGACGAGGAAGAGTCGGCCGACACGGTTGTCACCGTCTGCAGCTTGCTGATCAATAACAGCAACAGCACGTTGAAGCGCTGGTACACCGTTGCACGGTCTGCATCCGTGAAGTTCTCGATCGACTTGGAGTGGAACGCCTCGTACATGAACATGTCGAGGTGGATTACGGCGTTCACGAAGTCCTGGTACGAGAAATCGCTCGGTTCCACAGAGAAGGAGTCCGCCTCTGCGACAGCTGCAGCCACCGCTGTTGCCGCTGACCCGTCATGATCCACGCCACTCCCACTTGCATTATTTGCTCGGCCGCCGCCACCAATGCCGCCACCGCTCATGCCAGATAGATCGGGCTTGGAATGGGAAGTCGCCATTGACGACATCGCAGCGTCGCTTGCATCCGCGGCGGTGTCCATGTCGGATGGCTTGATGTTGAATTTGAGCTTGAGTTGGAACACAAGCTCGCGCAGATGTCGTTGCACGTCGGCGAAGGAGGTCGCGTGGCGACTGCACTTGGTGTACACCGACAAAATGTCCTTGAGCAGGTCGCGAAACACAAACACCAACGCCCACCAGACATTCGACGGCGTCGACCACTGACCAGGCGGTGGCCCGCGCTGCTGCTCATCGTGCTGCTGCTTTTCGGTACACATTCGCACCAGCGTCTCTCGGTGGATCGCACACCAGTGGCACAGCTCGTACACCTCGATCCAATGCACGTGGCGGTTGTTGTTGCGTACCGATCGCAGTCGGGGACTCCGAGCGCTCTCGACAGTGTCCATCTCTACCATTCGGCCGATGCCCCCTTGCCCGCCACTGCTACTTGTGGCGAGTGCCTCGACCTGCAGTAGAGTCGCGTAAAAGTCGAACTCAGCCTCGCAAATCTCGAGCAACTCCTCCACGACGTGGCTAAGAAGGAACGGGGCACTGTGCAGGACATAAAATGCCGCGTCCGGGGTTCCGACCGCAGCGCACGCAGCCCGACGCATCCATGCAGCGACGTCCATGTAGTTCTTCATGTGGTACGGGTCTCCGTCGATCGTGATGCCCACAATTTTCTGTAGCGCGAGTGGGTCCACGGCAGTCAGCGCTTGGACAACCGCGATGCTCAGAGATTCAGCTGAAAGACGCTGAACATCAAGCGGAATGGCGAGTACGTGCACGTCGTGAACCTCGTCGTCGACTGGGAGCTGAACGCGGACGTCGACGAACCCGTTGCTGTGCTGCATGTCGAAGCGAAGCACGAGCGCGCAGCCCCACACCGACGCCATTAGCGGCGCAAGGTTGGCAAAGTTGACGGCCGTGATATGCCGAACAGCATTCGCCACTAACTCCAACGTCGGTTCGCTGCGGATCAGCGGCTCGAACGGATTGAGGCGAAGCGCTCCAACGAGAGCCGTCAGCGTTTCCTGGATGTCCAGTCCGACAGCGAACAAATCGGCGACGAACGACAGGATAGCTTCGGGATACGGGATCTCGAGCGTGGCGTCTGTGGGATCGGCGGTCAGCGGAGCAAGAGCAAGCTGCTTATGCTCTAGAACTTCGTCGACCCGAACGAAGTACTGCCAGCTTAGAGTCAACGCACTTGACGCCGCGGACGAGGATGCAGCTCCAACCGAAGCCTTTCCGGGAGCAGCAGCGTCACCCGGCGATACAAGCGAGGTCGCCTCGACTGCATTCCCTTTGCCTCGGCGGTTCACGAGCAACTGGTTGAGCAGCTCGAGAATCGCAGACGTGACGGGTACCGCGATGCGGGCAAAAGGATTCCCACCCGCCGATCCAATCACTGCAGCAGGCTTGTCCGGCAGTACCGCACCCAGCAGCTTGCTAGACGCTGCCGAGTCACTCGCCGCGATAGAAGCACTCGCCCCTGCCAAGCTCGCACTTGTTGCCGCCGCACTGACCGGTATCCCCGACGGCGCGCTTCCAAGGCGAGGCGCATGATTGGGAAGGAGCATCATACCCGCGCCGCCGGCGTGGTGAGTCGCCAGCACGGCTGTCGAGCCGATCGCGAGTCCCAGCGAGGACGCGAAGCTCGCCGCAGCGGCCGCCTGCTCGAGCGCGGCGGCCGTGGGCGGCGGGTCGGGGAAGAAGTGCTGCTTGTCGGCGTCCTTCAGCCGCTCGTACTCCTTCCACTTGGCCGGGTGCTCGCGCGACAGGTGCGACTCGAGGTTGTCCGTGCGGAAGTTCGGCCCGAACACCTTGAGCGTCTGCCGCTTCTTGCGCCGCTTGGCCGGCGGCTGGCCCGCATTCGCACCTAGCGACTCCCCCGTCGCCGCTGTAACGTCCTCGTCTTCCGGCGCGGCGAACGCCTGGTCCATCGCGCTGCCTCTTCCCGCGGCTTGTCCTGCCGCCGCCTGCCCGGCCAAGACGCCCTCGCGGCCAAAGCACTCGCAGAAGCGGCACTTGGCCTTGACCACGACCGACGCGCCGTCCGCCGCGCGCGGGGCGCCCATCTCGACCGGCAGCACGCCGTACTTGAGCTGGTAGTGCGGCATCCAGCGGTTCTTCTGCTCCCAGCGGTGCTGTCGCTTGCGCTCCTTGGCGCTCAGCGTGGCCGCCGAGGCCGACGGGGCCGACGGAGACGAGGAGCCCGACGCTTCCGCATGCTGCGCGTCCAGCGAGGCCCCCGCCGGGGACGTGGGCGCCGCAGGAGACACCGCAGGAGACGCCGCCGCGTGCGTCGCCGGGGACGGCAAGGCGTCCATTATGAGCGGCAGGAAGGCTCTTCTTCTTGGTTGCGGTTGTCCCTTTTTGTCCCTTGCACAAGTGGCCACGCGTCCCTCGCGAGCCTGCTCGCGTTCCCAACCAACGGGTGATGCCGCAACTTTAGAATTCGAATAAATCGATCGTAATTGTCGATTGGCGAATCCACGACCACGAGTCGAGGCCTCGTCGGCCGCGGAGGAGGCGACGACCACCGCGTCGAACTGCTAGAAGACGTTGCCGGGCCGAGGATACCCTTCTCCATCGTCGAATGTGTCCACGTTGTTGTGTTGTCCAAGAAGGGAGAATGAATTATGGTGGAAATCAAGCCAAACGTCATAATTCGATGTTGGGTGGACCACATTGAACATAACGCTTGGGTTACGGCTCAGGTTACGGCTCGGCTCGGGTTACGGCTCGTTTACGTAGACGGTGTTGACATCATCTTGCAATATTTCGGTAAATTACATTTTACGAATATCTCAGTCGAGTTTCGATACTAAAATGAAGAACAAAAAATCTTTTTTATCTATCTCAATATCTTCGACGGACAGTCCGCCGAAGATAAAAGACTTGATTAAAGTATAGATTACGAATCGAGATAAAAAAGAAATCTAGAACCCGACGTATACAAATTTCAAGTTTGTTTGTATAATTTTTGGAAACCCGACGTTGATATTTGTACTTTTCCAAAACCCGATGCAACATCAAAAAAGTCGCAAACACGACTTGGGGTGAACCACATCATACGTCCCTCGCGTCCCCAACCAAAAGGAGGAGCTTGTCACCTGAAGATGGCGACCGAATGTAGCCATGTCATTCGCTGTGTTTGGCCGCGAAGGCGGCGGCGCTCGTGCCGTTGACGTGCTGGACGCCCCTGTTGGCGTGTAGAAGGGCGAGCAAGGCACGCGTCACGCCTGCGGACGCCGCGTTGTTCCTCAGATCGACGCTCGCGATCGCGGAGTGGGTCTGCAGCGCCAAGGCGACGTGAACCAGTCCGGCTTCGGTCAGCCGCGGCTTGGCAACCGACCCGTCAGGCGCCGAGTGGAGCGTCAGCGATCGGAGCGTCGAGTTCTGCGCCAGCGCGTCGGCGATCGCGGCAGCTCCGGCGTCGCCGATGTCGTTGAAGCTCAGGTCCAGTGCTTCGAGGCGAGGGTACGTGGACAGCAGCCTCGCGACCACCAGCGCGCCGGCATCGCCGAGCGCGTTGCGAGACAGGTCGAGACTCGAGCAAGAGGGAGTGTCCATTGCCAGCAGCTTGTCCGTAATTGCTTGTGCGCCGTACTGGCGCAGCATCTTGCCTCTGTTGCGGTGGCACTTGTCGTTAGATACGCAGCAGCAAGGAAAGCGCGTGATCGCTAACGTACGACAAGTTGAGGTGTTCGAGAGCCGCGAATTTGACGTCGAAGTGCTTGCGAAGGTCGTGCGCCTGGGAGATCGACTGCAGGTCCAACCGGCACTCGGACGTCACTGCATTTCCATTGGCAACGTGGACGCGGCGCCGCTTGTCGAGGACGCGAGAGAACGCCTTGAGATACAGGATCGTCGCCCCAGCATCCGTGATGAGGTTCTTCGACAGGTCCAACTCCTCGAGCGTCGCATTCGCGGCGACGCCATCTGCCAGCACGATAGTTGCCGCGTCTTCGCTCCAAGCACACCAGAGTTTCTCAGCCAAGTCCCATCCAAAACGCGATAGTGATCACCGCTCACATCGTACCGTTCATGGTGTTCGCAGACAAGTTGAGAACTCTCAGAGGCGGGTGGAGCGCCAGATACAGCGCGATGGCGGCTGCACCAGCCGCTCCGACGCGGTTTCCGCTGAGGTCCAGCTCTCGCAGCGCCTGCCACTTTTGCGCGGTGCGAATTACGTCTACCACGACGCGAATATGGCGATCAACGAGGCAACCACCAAGCGCTAATGAGCCTGCCGCCACCTTCCCGTTCAGACTCAACACTACCGCTTCGTGATTGTCGTCGGCACTAAGCACTTCTGCATCGGAGATCAGGTGTGTTTCCAACACCTTGGCGTGTATGAGCTCGTACAAACTTGTCAAGTCGCGAGGCGGGATGCCGATGTTGCGCTCGAGGAAGAGGTGGCGCAGCGGAAATGGCTCTCGGAGTTGACGAAGCATGCGCTGAAACACCGCAAGACCCTTTTGCGTCATCTATCGTGCGAGCAACACAGCTGAGTCTGTTAGTCTACTTCTAGATGATAGAAAGCAGCGCTGAGAGCAACGAACCTGGTTTGAAGCGAGATCAAGCGACCGTAAGCTCGTGGCGCGGTCGATCACAAACGCAAGCCTTGCCGCCCCAATGTCGCTGATCTCATTGCCCGACAGGTCCAGCTCACCAAGCGAATGCATATCCGTCAGAGACTCGGCAATTGCAGCCGCGTGGGCATCTGTCAGCATAATCGATCGGAGATGAAGCTGCCTCAACGACTGGTGCGTGACTTGCAGCGTCTGGATGAACCGCTCGAACCACATGATGCTGTTTCGGCTGAAACACTGGTGCAAAGAGCCGATGCATGACAGATCAAGCACCTCCAGGTGGCTCACGAGCCCTTCTTGTGCAGCGGGATGCGCGAAGGTATCCAATAGCGGCGCCAGTGGACAGAAGTCAATACTGCTGTCCGAGATCTGCTCTGCAGGAATACAGGAGGACCCAAGCGGGTTGAGCGACAGATCTAACCGCCTCAGGCAAGGGCACTTGGCCACAAATGCAGCGATGGCTGGCACCGATGCACTTGTGAACCTGAAAGTTGCATCGTAGAGAGCACAATGCTGTCAACAGTCTAGTTGGGTGCCGTGGTATTGCTCGTCACTACCTGTTGTTGCTGAGAGCCAATACGGACAGAGCGGGCCACTTGGCAGTGGAAGAGAACGCTTTTCCGTCATCCTTGAACGGCAACATCGCCCAAAAAGTGTCGTCAAGAGCATTGAAAGACAGATCGAGAATCTCGATCTGTGCCATAACCGGAGGAAAGAGGAGCAGTTCCCAAATCGAAGGGGAAGCTACACTTGTGGCTCGCTGCTCGGCAAGAACCACCCTCGTAATGCCGCCCACTTCACCGCCTCCGTCTGCATGCGAGGTTTCATCAGCATCTCCTCCTTTCAGTGCCTTGATATAAGCAGCGACGTTCTCGACGAGCTCGATTGAGTCAAGGAAGCTTGTAGCCTGTCTTCGCTTGTCGAATCCCTTGCATTCAACCTCCATGACCTGCTCAGTGCTTGAGGACTGGCAAAAGGGGCGTCTTCAGCAGCAATTGGTGTGGTGTTGGTTGGGAGAGCGACGCTTCGTTGCTTGCAATATGAAACGCACAAAATTCAACTCGATTTGTGGAGCAAAATAAAGTGTGGCCCACACTGTGCATTGAACAAAATGAATCACGACTCGTTCTCGGACCCCATCCACTTGAACTGGAAGCTGAAGTCGGCGCCTTCCTCACGCATATCCACACCACACAATGAGGTTAGCACCCCGAGAGCCAAGCAGTTCATCGTGAAACCTCCAACGACATGCAGACTCACCCATGTGGGCGATCGTGTTCTGCACTGAGTAGAAAATCCACAGCAACAGCTTGGACTGCACCATCTCCCACTGTGTCTGCAGCACAAACCCCAGCTGATGCAGTGCCGAGACTCCGACCGCGTGCTTCAGCAGCATACCCATTGCAACGAACGAGAGCAGCTCCAGTCCAGCGTACACGAGCACGTTATCAACCATTCGCGCGAGACCGACGACGTCAACATCCGCGATTTGAGGGTAGTAGGCTCGGTTTGGCAGGTAGTACATGGCCGTCATGTACAGACCTACGCAGGGTAGTTTCGCCCACCATCGGAGAGAGTTAGTCGTCGGTGTCAATGAGGAGAAGAGAAGTGAGAAAGAGGCCACGTACTGTAGACGAGCGGCACGACCACTTCCGTGTACTCGACCAGGATGATGAACTCGATCGTGAACAGCAGCTGCGTCGCCACGCGGAGGAACTCGGTACGCTCGTGCTCTGAGAAAACTTGACCATGCAGCTGCTTCTTAGTGCCAGCCTTCGGCATCGCAGCGTGTGAAGTCGTGACTTTCTTCATTGCGACAAGCTTGTCTCCAATGCTGTATCGTTTCAAGACCCGAGCCACTGGAACCACACGCACACCGGTCTTAGACGTGTTCGACGCTTTGACGGGATGCTTGATGGATGATTTTAACACGAGATTCTTCGGTTGACCAATTGTACTGGAGCATTCGTCGTCACAGACCTCGCCATCACCGGCAACAACAGTGTTTTCTTCGTCGCCCCCGGTCGTGTGGGCACCCACCAGCGCTTCATCGAGCATGGCATCCGTCACGGCCGAGTTGTTTTCCAACAACCTCCGCGCCACCTCCAAGAAGTTCTGTCCATACAACGGGTGGCCCACAGGGATCTTGGACATCAGTCTCTTCAGATAACGGTGCTCACGATACACGTCGGCCATCGACGCCCACGCCTGCGCGAAATCAACCCCGAACAAGATCAGCGTCGTTGACACGTTCGTCGAGTTCTGCATCGCCAGCGACACATACAGCGCGTTGAAAATCTCGACGTTGAAAATGACGACCTCGGGTTTCATGTCGTGGTTGTCGCCGACGAAGGCGCTGATGACGTTCTTGGCGGCTATCTTGATGACCGGCAGAAGCACGACGTATGCGGCGTAATACTGCGAGGGTATGGATACGAGTCCGAGGATGTAGACTGGGTAGACAAGGGTGAGGACAATCTGACAGATGAGTATCGCCATCGTCCGCATGAACGCCTGCATCAATACTTTGTCCTCACGAAGTCGCTGCCCATAGAAGTAAAATAACATGATGGCGTTGCAGGTGAATCAGGTGGGCGTACCGACGAGCAGCATGAACAGGACGGGAAATGCGATCACGCCCGCCATGATGTAATTGAATCCCGTGCACGCGCTTGCAGTGACAACCGAGAAGAGAGCGATGTGCTGTCGCGTGACGCCGAGCCGTGGGATCAAATGAATGAATTGCATCAGCACGCCGTACGTGAGCAGGGTCAAAATAATGAAGAACCGCAGCCAGAAGAGGTAGTTGGCTGCGCGTCCTTTGCTGGGGTCCTCGAGATGGACAAAGTCCATGACCGTGTTGAGCAGTAGACAGGGGACGGGAGTGATGGCACACAAGACTGTGAGCCATCGCGGCCGAGGAACAGCAGCGAATGTGTAGAAGCTTCACAGTTGGTTGATTGATTATTGGCCGTGCAGCTCGACTTGCACGGTCAGCCACGCGCGGACAATCGCCTGGGGCAATTGGCGAGGATGCATCGGCTGGACTTGCTTCGGTTGGTCCTGTCCGAGAATTGGAGCCTTCCTTGGGACAACCGTGGAAGCAGTTTGCCAACAGAGCGTGGCAAAGATAGTGGACCGACCGATAATAGACACCAGCTGATCAAAGTGGGTTCATGTGCACGTGTGTGCTTTGAAGCACGATTTCCAAACTGAAGGAAGGTACCATCCCAATATGCAACGAACACTTTCAAAAGCGTATCAACAGCTCAAGAGACACACACAATCAACGAAACCCTGCTGCTTCTCGCTGCCGTGGTGACACAACTCGGTGTGCTGCTGATGGAGACGATTGAGGTCTTGTCGGCTTTTGATGCGGCGAAGCCGAAATGACTGCTCTTGCACTTTCGGGTCGCTCCGGATGCCGGACCATCTGAGACTGTCGTATGCGCGAACGAGATGAGTGAGTTAGAGCTGTCGATGTTGCGCCAGCTTGACCACCGGACAGGAGAGGCGACCTTGAAGCAAAAGACGCACCTTTGACGGGCTTCCTGCATTTTGTGGGGATGGAGATACAAGAGGCAAAGCCGCCTCTGCAATACCGTCACACGAATCAAGTTGGCGAACTTGTTCCAGGATTGTGAACGGATATGCGCGGAAAACAGTCAAACGTACTGCTCGGCGTCGAAGAAAAGGCGCAAGTCGACTGGCTTGGGCTCTTGGTCAGTACAGATGCCGAATGCGTCAAGGACAAGTCGTACGGACTTGAGGAGCCGACGAACTTGATGATGCGGTGCTGGCAATATCGCAATTCAAGCGTCAGTAGAAGCGATGATCCTCACCGCGTGACATCGCGACGTACCGGGAAGCCAGCATGCACCCATGGATCAGAACCGGGAGAGTCGATGCTTGTGCTCATTCCCGTACCTGAATCTTGCTCAACTTCATCTCTGAAGATCAATCGAGCACGCGAGGCTGTTGCTGGAGAGAGACTGCTAGACTCAGGCCCAATCGGGAACGTCGGCGTTGGAAGCTGCTGAGTTGGTGGAAGATACCCGAGGTTTACCTGTGTCGCAGGATACACCGGCCGCGAATTGTATCCCCACCCAGCGCGAATACCTGGGCTTGAGGGAGCCGCGTCATAATTCCCGACGGAGAGTGGGAAGTCGACGACCGACGCACCGCCTCGCTTACTTCTTTGGCTCAAACTAGTCATCATGGTCGCAATGCTGTGCATGAACTGGCGTGCAAACAGGTAAGACCAACTGCACCCGGCAATAAGACGACAACTAAGCACACACTATCCTTACTTGGGACTGGAGTTTCCGGCACTCACGCTTTGCACTGTGACGAGCTGCCAGCGCCTTCTCCAGAGCAAGTTCACGCTGGTGAACTGCTGCTTCCAGCGCAATTCGCATGCGTCCAATCCGGCATTTCGCGACCCTGGTTGATGCGGACAGTGTTCCGCCTCGGGACCGCGCTTCCGCTCCGAACTGTCGTAAACAGTAAGTAGGCTGGACATAGACACTGTTGCAACCGAGGAATGGACACGCACCGTGGAAAGTCGACTCTGGCTGGTGCCAAGGCGGACGAGCGACACCAAGAGCTCCCAGTTGGCCACTGCAAGCCGCCCCCTAGAGGCCTCGTTGAGCTTCAGCAGGATTCGCAATTGCTGAATAATTGGCGGGTCGTCTCTAGTCGAGCAAGCAGAAGCTGCGTCACTATTGTCCGCTGATCTCTCTATCAAGTTTATCATGTCGGTGGAGATGTCGTGGGAGTGTTGGTTCTCGGTCACCGGCAGGTTTGGAGAGACGTTGCCTCGATGCAGTAGTTTGTCCCCAATTGACATCACGCGCGGAATCGTGATCGGTACAACCGGTGGTACGTTGCTGCGAGTTGAGAATGCTGCAGCATCTAATGCTGCATCATCTTCGCACTCGTCGTTCTCGTCGTCAGACACTTCCACGTCCACACAGTAGATATCTTGTCCTTTGTCGTCGGAGTAGACGGCATAACCGGTGTCATCAAGTGCGGCACTAGCACATTCAGGAGAAGGATCAGCATCACCGTCTAACTTGCTGGAATCACCACTTTCTGATTCATTTGGCCCATCATTGGTGCGGATGTCGTAAGGCTGGCGCTTTCGCCGCCAGTGCTCGAACTCCTGGTGCGACAAGAGCTTCTTCACTGTTTTCTTTCGGTGAAATGAAGGAAGGCGGGATGCGTCGGAGCTGTGCTGAGGAATCATTCGCACTCCTCGTTCTGGAGAAGAGAGTTCGTTGCTGTCTCCGATGGAGTACGACGCGTTTGATACTGCTCGTCCCCGAACAGTTAGGAGACCGCCGATTCCTGGTCGTGAGTCAAGATGAGTGGCATCGATGAGCTCGAGTCCGATCATTGAGGAGGAGTAATCGGCCCCTGGCTCCAAACGAGATTGGAGAGCATGAGTGGTAACCCTTCTTGACTCGGACACGACCTCGCGGTGGCTAGGAGCCGAGCGGATCCTAGCTGATGGCTGCCGCTCCAGTGATTGGTCAGAGTTTGGCGGAGCTTCGCGTGAGTCGGCCAATCTCAGCATAACAGAAGAGTTTCGCTTGTCCTGTAATGAGTCGGGACCCCGCATTCCTGGAATCGAACCGGATAACTTGCCGCCTTGGACGCGCGGTGAAGGTGGCGCAGCTTTACCGAAGATAGCTCGACCGAGTAGCGTCAGCGCAGCTTCCTGTGTTGCGGAGTTCATGGAGGCGCACACTTGCTCGATTTCAAGGACTAGGCCACTGACAGCACGTTGGTCGTGCTCGGTCAAAGTATCCTGGGTCTTAGCGGGCAGGACCATTAAAGACGTCGGGTCGCTGATGGTCTCGCCGTCTTGCTGACTTGTAGGGCATACTGATTCACCCTCCTGGGCCAGCATCCAGTTGGAGATGTCAGCCAGCCTCGCTTGGTGCTTCGCGCACAAGTAGCACTCCTGAGACGACGCTGAGGTCGATGCAGACGCCAACTGATCGCGCATTCCTTCAACCCGCTGTTGAAGCTCGTGCTGTTCCACGAGCAAAGCGGTGTTTGCGTTCTGCAACTTCTCGCACTCCAGCCGCCAATACTCGATCTCCGCGTTGGTCCGTTTCCGAACCATGCACAACTCTTCAGAGATGTGGCTCAGGTGGGTCGTCAAAGTCAATAGACGATCTGCTTGCAGCGTTGAGGACTGCTGCGATGCTCTTCGAATCATCGTCAGCTCTCCCTGTGCGGTAGACAACGCCTTGAACAGGTCGCGAGGGTGTGAGCTCATCGTGACGACGATGTTGCCTAGTGCGATGCTGTTGGTTCGTTTCCGCTTCTCCTCCTGCTCCTTGATCTCCTCGTCGATCACGTTCATCCGCGCCTGCTGGTCCAGAAACTCCTTTTGCACGCGCTCAACCGATTCCGAGTATCGCCGAGCGACCTTTTCAGACCGCTCGATCTCGAGCTCTTCGTCGCTAGAGTCTCCATCCGAGCTCGGATCGTCAAGCTCGTCACCATCCGGATCAGCCTGACGCTTGTCCCTGCTGCAGTGGTCTTCACTATCCTCTAGCTCCTGCTCTTCTTCGATCAGCGAGGCCGTGGATTGTCGACGGAGTGACATTTGCCTCTGCTCACTTGTTAGTCTCTTGAGAAGGAACTTGACAGCAGCTTGTTTCTCGTCGATGTTTGAGTTGCGGTGCTTCATACTGAGTGCGAGACTCGTCTTGAGCGCCGAGACCTCACGCCTCAACGCTTGCTGCTCTTGCTGCGATTGCTTCTGCAAAGCCACCAAGCGCGCTTGTGACGACTCGACTGCTCCCCGAAGCTCTTTGATACCTGCCTCTTTATCAGTCAGCGACCGCTTCAGCTCGGAAATGAGTCGCTCGTAGAGCTGGACGCGTTTACTCTTCCGAGTGATCGCGCTCGCCCAGTTCGTACGTTGGCCGTCATTCTCAGCGATTGCGTTCAACACCTGCTCCTCGTCTTCGTCATCAAGATCGGCCTGCACCGCGATCTCAACTCGGAGGCGTTTCTCGGCTTCAATTTGCTCCATTTTACCCTGGAGTTGCGCGTAGCACGACAGCGTCGTTTGAAGTTCCTGCTCCACTTCATTCGAGTGGTCGGTAGTCTGGTCCAGCAATGCTTTCAACTCCAGCACTTGGGCGAGCGTTCTTCGCAGATACGAGTCCGAGTCGTCGTCGTCCGCTCCCCCTTTGCTGCTGATGTAGCCTGCACCGTTGCAGGCTCGACACGGGATCAGTCGATCAGCACCATCGGATGACAGCCGTCTTAGCAGGTGCGCTGCCTTGCTGCCTGGCTCGAGCACCCCGTCATCCGCTGCAGAGCTGTTGCGCCTTCCAGTCTCAGCAGCCTGGACGTTCATTGCGTCAATCTCGGTGATGAGAGCTTCCAGGCCTCGGGAAGCGCGCACAGTCTTAACGCGCACAGTGCGCTCGACGGCTTCCCAGATCACTTCGTTGTTCAGAAGCTCCACGATCGACCCGCCGACGTCTTCCCAGCTGCACTTGGACTTGTACACTGCGTCGATAACGCGCTGGCGCTCGCTGACACCGTTCTTCGCATCCAGGAACCACAGGTTCGCCTCGTTCTGGCGGAGAGACTCGACTTGATGGCGCAGCACCGCGATCTGGTCCTGCAGTTGGTGGGATTCCACACTGCAGCAGGTGATACGTCAGTCCGACATGTTCGCAATCAAGCAGACGAACAACGGGTACCTTGCTTCATGCACTCGCTGCTCCCATTTCTCCCTCTCACGTCGCATTGACGGCGATGCGGCCGCCTCCGAGCGCTGCTGGCTGGTGTTCAGCGCGTGCAGTTGTCTCGTGTCCTTGCCAGTGTCCTCACTGCGATCTGCAGCAGTCCTTCCACCGCCTCTCTCTGCTGCCGTGTTGGCGCTGGAGATGGCGTCGTTCAGGGCCGAAAGCGTCTTGGGTTCGCTCTTCTGCCGGTTGACCATGTCGCGCAGCATGAGCAGCTGCTTGTAGTACTCCTTCCTCAGCGCGTTCGTGTCGGCGACGCGTCGGTCCAGCTGCGCGCGGAGCTGTGCGCACTCGTGGCCGCATTCACTCACTCGATCCGCCAGCGCCTGCTGCTTGGCGCCTCGCGCCTCCAGCTCTCGCTGGAAGCACTCGTACAGGTCGTTCACCAGCGCGGACTCCCGCTGCTGCACCGCCGGGGCCAGCGCGTCGTCGAAGAACCGCGCCAGCTCGGTTTCCATCCACCTCGAGGCGTTGCTTTCAGCCCCGAGTGCCGCCTCCAGCCGGCCTCGCAGCGTCTCGAGCGCCAGGAAGAGCGGGGTTTCGGCCGCGCGCTCCGCCTCCAGAGCCGGCCGCTCCGCTGCGAACCGCGCGCACCCGTGGGCAGCGCCATCGCCGCTGCCTGGTGGAGCGTCCTCGCGGCGCGGCATGCGTGTTGACCCCGTTCTTTCCCGCCCCTCCAGGTGTCTGTCGGGTGCCTATTTATATAGGCGCGAATGTGCCTAACAAGAAGAAAGTGCTACCATCACCAAGTGCAAGCGAGGCCATACTGAACGCCAGTGTGTGTGTGTTTTTGTTCAACGGTATCAGGTTGAAGACGCGGCATGTTGCAGTTCGGATGAGCAAGTTCAACTGCCAGGCTGCTTGGTGTTCTTGTTGCAGTTGCCGCAGTGCAGCGATGGCAACGTGGACAGATGCCCAGTGGGCCTCGTGAGGAGGCCCCGAGGTGCTCGAGGGCATCCGCCCGATGCTGCTGAGGCGAGCAGCTGGCGGACGGGCATTTTCGTATCACTCATACAGAGTGGGAGCGAGCGAGCCGAAGTGACCGCCGTGGCATCGCGGCGGAGTGCTGCAATGCACGCCACACACAGAACAGAACAGAGTTCGGACGTCCACACGCATGGGGCGATTCGATTGGAACGGATGCGCCAAGATCAGGCAGGATACGGTACTCTACAGTGAACAGCCTCTCCCCAAGCGTCGAGACCGCCTCCTTGCTGGTGACCAGAGGTGAGGCAGACACGCCAGTTGCAGCCGCGGATCTTCAAGCAAGAGAGGGGAGATCCGCGCATCGAGATCAATGACCTCACGCCGTGCTCGACGCCGGCGAGTCGACGACGACGGGGGGACCGACGCTTCGGGCCAAACGCCGAGCCGGCGGGCAAGCTTCACGGCGCTCGCGGAGAAGCGGAACCGCCGGCGTCGTCCCCACCGCCGCCAGATCTCTCGGATCTTTGGCCCCCAGTGACCAGCATCCACCAGGTGTTTGCGCGTTTTGGTCCGAGCGAGTGACTGGCTGGCGAGGGTCGGCCGGCTGCTGCGGTTGAACTTGAATCTCCGTGCCGTTTCTTTGTGGGCGGGTCTGTCTCTGTCTTCTTCCCGCTATCGAAATCACTCGGACACTGTATGGACGCCTTTTCCGCCAATCGGCGCGCAGATTCGCTCCCTTGCCGTTCGGCAAGAAACGCCGCACCTGGCGTGCGGCAACATCCGGCGCCGGTGGTTGGATCGCACTCAGCGAATCCCGACTCGCGACCGCGCGGGTCACGATCTTGTGGGTGACGCCAACGGGTTGACGGCAGGAGTACCGTGTCTCTGGAATCTGGAGATTCAACGGCCCATGTCACGCTTATTTTCCAGAATGTTGTCGCCCGTCACATGTGCTAAACGCCATTTTCGCCACTGTACGCACGCCTTGCGGCCTGGCACGTGCCGAGCTTGGCTGTGCTCCATTCACCTTGGAGGCTTCTGTCCAGCAAGTGCATCAGAAAGATTCGACGTGCAATGGGACGGGCGAGATTGCAGCGCGTTTGACTGCTGAATTCGTTGCGGATGCAGCTTGCTCGGCGGAGGTGACGCGACTTGAGAAGTCGGTCGGATTCGCACTGTATCCGCTCGTGAATGGTCACCCGCCGCCAGCGGTCTGACGTGGTGGCTTCAAATCACTTGCTGGATGTTTGGAGGCCGTGGGGCGGCGTATCCTGGGCTGAACACAATCGGACGCCACTCGATGAACGCATGATCTGGCCGGTTCAAATGCAATGCGTGCTGCTGCATTCGGAGTACAAGATTCAGCCAGGGATCCGATTATTGCAACCCAGCAAATCTGTGGAGACTTGCTTGGATTCGCACGCCTTCTTGGGCAAAAGTGACAGTCGAAAGGTGGCTGCCAGCGCGCCAACATCTGCAGCCGACAATGAGTCGTCAACATAAGCGCCAAAATTTTCTAGCTTCGTCAAACCAGCCACGATCCTCCTCCTCCTCGGATCCGACCAAACAACACCACCCGCCACGAGTTGCAAATCCCAAAGCAACTGTTTCCTCGCAGAACGGATCCTGAGGAATCGGAGACACTTGCAAAAGCGGTTGCTCAGCAGCGATCTGGCGGTATGTGCTTGCTCGTGGGTGAGTACTCGCGCTGAAGCAGCCGATGATGCGATGATGAAGGCCAGGGTGGCCACGACGGCACGCGTTCACATGCGCTTGACACGCGACGTCGTGGTCCGCGGTCGACGTGTCTATCGCGCGGCGAACCGGAAGCGCAGCGTTTCTTTCTGTCACGATTGCTCCGAATGCGGCGCGGCCAGTCGATCCTGACACGCGGACCTCAAGTTCTCGGATTGGCGCAAATCCCCGCTTTATCCGCCAATCGCAGCGCGTAGAGGGTGCGTGGTGGAGAGACAAGCGCCCAATGGGCGGCTGCCATAAATAGTGAACGAGCGCGAAACCGCCAAGCCCAGCCGGCAGCAAGAACTTTCTTGTTGCCGCAGGGTCCAAGGGGTAGGGCGCCGCCGCTTCACGTGGAGGGGAGAGATGGACTTGGCAACACGAGAAAAAAAAGCGGCTTGTGATTTGCCGGCGGCGGCCGACGCGTCGACATACTTTATCCCAGTGTATTCCGAACTCTATTGCACTGTAGACGTGCGCGCTTGCACACGGCGTTCACTCTTGAAATTGCCACCCAGAGCTCACTTGGCCACCGCGATCCGTCGGCGAAGGACGAGCCTCGATCCCACATCTTCATCCACCCGAAGCGCGGCCTCGCCCCGTGGATCAATCAATCAATCAGCCACACAAGCAGACAAGCATGCAGGACTTCAGCGACTGGATGTGCACGCTCCGCAACAGCCACGAACAGCAGCAGTATTCGAGCCCGATGAGCGTCGCGTCGTCCACATGGAGCGACACGGACTGCGAGACGGACTCGGACGTCGAGGACACGCAGGGGTGCCTGCTCCTCAAGCGCGCCAAGAACGCGCCTAGCAGCCGCACGGCGCCCATCATGATCCCCACGAGCAGCCGGCGGCGGCCGGCTAGCCCCGTCCACCAGAGCGCCGACGAGAGCCTCGACCTGTCGTTCCACGCGAGCGAGCGCCTGGCGATGGCCGGCCGCTTCACGCACCCGCACGACGACGAGATGGACGAGGACGATATGGCGCTCTACGGCAACCTGGCGTTCTTCCGCTCGCAGCACAACTCCAAGGGCCTGAGCCGCGCTCGCGCACCGCTCAAGTCTCGGTCGGTCTCCTCCACTTCGACGGTGGACGCCGACGACGACGAGATCTTCGACATGGAGCTGTAAAGCTGTTAGTGGTCGCGTAGTAGTTGCCCGCCAGCGGACGAAGCCGCGGGCTGTGCGTAGTGGTCCGTTTTGTTATTTATCCCCACACGCCTGCCGTCGCGTCAATAAATTATCCCCCCCCCATGGTCATGCCATCTATTCCGACTGTCACGTTCTCGCGCTTTCTGCCGTGTTCATCAAGCGCGTCATTCGCTTCCAGACCACACACCTTGGCATCCTGCTGGACGCCAGCCGCGAATGCACTCCAACTCAGCCGTCGTCGGAGCCGTCGTCGGAGCCGTCGTCATCGTCGGGTCCAAGTGTCCATGACGTTGAACCCGGTGCATAGACCCACAAGGCTTGCAACTACGTTGCAATAACGGGTGGTCGGCCGACATGACACACAGAGACGCACGCTTGAACTTTGTCCGGCGGCGCGTGGAGCTGAAGCGCCGCCGCGAGTCTCTCGCGTTGGGTATTTGCATTCCATCGGCTCATCGTGAGCCAAGAAGTGCAACAACAGTTTTCCAGACATTTCAGGTTGCAGTTGCCAGGTTCCAGGGACCCTAATTACAGCGCGGTCCAGTATTACGGGAAGGTTGGTTGGCTGCCGTTGGGACTCTCCTGGAAGATTCGCGAAAATAGACGCACGATCACTGGTCCTGACTATGGCCGTCAACTTTTTCGAACCTCGCCCGCGAATCTTTGCGCTGGCCAGCAGCTGGGCGATGACGCCCGCCCGTGACGCCGGCCGACGACGACGCGCAGAAAGGACGCGGAGCACTGGCGGCCACGGATTCGCTTTCGTCCAATCCGGCGGCGCCTCTGCTTATTCGCCAATCAGAGCGCGCAGAGAGCCGCGTCACCAACTTCCTGGGCGAATCACCGCGAATCCGCGCCTGTTTCGGCGTGGCAACGCAGCAGGCGCGCGCGACAGCTGGCGCCCGCCGGTTGCATCTTGGGCTTGCAGTCGTCGGATTGGGCCGCGACGTCCCACTGTGGTGTACCCTGCGGGCCAGCGGCGGCTCGGGCTTCCGATTCCGACTTGGGACGCGGATACTGCCGACCCGGAGAGTTGTGGCCGACAGTCAGCGGCGGCGCATTCGTGAATCCACCGCCCAAGCCCCAGGATCCCCATCCGCGACGGAAGCAACATGTGCTCGCTGCAGCAGACGCAGAGCCTGCCGACGGGCCCGCTGCCGACGATCAAGCGCCAGCATTGGGACGAGCCGGCGCTGCTGTCGGACGACGAGACGGACAGCGAGTCGGAGCGCGGAGGCGACACGCTGTCGAGCGAGGACCAGCAGCTGCTCGCCGCCTTCATCCGCCTGAACCGCGAGCGCAAGATGCAGGCGCTCAAGCAGCGCGGGCTGGCGCGCCCGGCCGCTCAGACGGCGCCCGTGCTGATCCCGACGCACGCGCACCGCTGCTACGAGCCCAGCAGCGAGGAGATGTGGGAGCTCGAGGACGACGACGACGACGAGTGCCCTAGCGGCAACGAGTGCTCCGTGTGCTGGCGCAAGGACATGCAGCGCTTCTCGAGCGAGCACGCGCCGCTGGCGGCGGCCCTGCAGTCGCAGTCGCAGCCGCAGCCGCAGGACAAGCCGACGCGGGAAGCCGCCGACCCCAGCGACCTCATCTTCGACCTGGAGATGTAGGCAGATAGACACAGCTCGATGGAGCCAGGCTTCCTCCCTCACGTAGCGATAGAAGCTCGGGACCGCCTAACACTAGAATCACTAGACTATTTATTATCCCAGCATGTGATTCGTGTCGTGTTGTATGTGTGGAGCGTCGTGAACAAGGGATTGTCGATTGCTGCCAGGCGATTGTTGACATAGAGATTCGGCAAAAGGCTGGCGTGCCTTGCTTGAACTTTGATGCACAGAGATCCTGCGCGAGCGAGCGTCTGCTGCGGCCTATAACATTGGTTTACCCATCGGGTGATCCGTGCTGCAAGTGCAAGAACGCTCGGTGAACTCGCGGGTGCGCAGATTCCCATGCAGAAGCGGCCGATATGTCAATACGTTGCGTATCAACCCTCCACACCACATGCAGCGTCTATCAAAGCCACGCGCACGGCAAGGACGCACGCAAGGACTCCCCCGCGGCGGATTGTCAACCGCAGCAGCCAGCCGAGGCTGAGCGCGGCACCTGTTACCAGAACCAAGACGCTGGACGATCACCAGTCGTTTCTCATCGGGTGGCGGCGTCGACAATCCATTCAGTGATGACGCGCGAACGCCCTGCCGTCCAGCTCGCAGCACGCAGCACGTAGCTCACAGCACGCGCCTCCACGCGTTGGACAGCATCTCCGGCGTGTGCTGCAGAAGAAGCTGCTGGCAAGCGGCAGGCGATGGCACGCGCCGCTTGCCTGGAACGCGCGCGTGTCGCGTCCGACCGCATACTGGAGCCAAGTTATTCTGGCGCGCTGTCTGCTGATCCATTCTGGACCGGTCCAAGCGTCGAAAACTTGCATGTGGACGTTATCGACGGCAGTTGCCGACTGCATTGATTGTGCCCGACATCGCAGCCGACGGCTCAGTGTCTCAGCACTTGGAATTTGTATGCGTCCACCATCTGCCACCCAGGACGTCGTCACCCAGTTCAATTCAACCAGCGGAACCGACCAGCCGACCCGACCTTCGTCACGCCCCGGCCTTCGCCACCTGACGCGGACTCCCACACCACCATGTCGGCCGCGGCGGACATGGTGCCGTCATCCTTGAGGTGGTTACCAAGGCTGCCCATCGATCGGGATGCGAGCTGTGAATCGGGTGGGGTTGCTATTCCGAGATGAAACGCTGATCTTTTGCAAGCCGTCTCTTGGTGCACGGCGGCATGCTGGACGGAGAGAATCCAGCCGCGAGCCACACGGGCAAAGCGTGGCCGCCTGCGCTTCTACCCGTCGCTTGGAGACACGCAGCGACAGCAGCAGGGGTCGCTGTCTGACCATGGAGATCCCATTCATCAGACACGAAGGCGACGGCCGCATCGCTGTCTCCGCTGCAGCGCACGCCAATCCGCCTGTCCTTCCCTTCCGTTCGAGACGACGACAGTGGCATGACGCCAATAATGTGGTCGTGACGCTCCTTCGCTGCCGCCACAAGCAACACCGTCCGTGTCCAGGACCCACGTCAATTGGGAGAGCAAGTTGCCGTTTGTACCGTGACTCACCCGAATTGAAGCTCTCTCTCTGAGTCCCTCGGGAGGAAGAAGGAAGGGGGAGGGCAGCATAAAGACGGGAAAGTGCGCGCGAGGAAGTGATCCCGACCGCGGCGTCACGCTCGTCCCCATCGACCTCCGCGGCGGCAGCAGCAGCAAAGACAGCGAGCGACCGGCGGCCATGGCGAAGGGCATCCCGCTCGAGATTGGGCTGCGCGTCGGTGGGTCTCTCGGCGCCTTCCGCTCGTCTGGGGAGCGGCGGGAAAGCCTGCCGCTCTCGAGTGGCTGCTTCCCTCGTTTTGAGGGAGGATCCACGGCCTTCCCTGCCGCTCACAACGGCCATGTGGGTGATGATCGTGCTCGCAGACGTGCTGGACGACGAGGGCATCTGGAACACGGGCGTGGTCGTGGACGTCGGCGACGAGGTGGACGATATGGTGAGCGGCCGTTAGCGGTGCTGCGGGAAGAGGGAGCGAGGCTAACCCGCTGCCGAGCAGGTGGAGATCAAGTACGACGGGTGGGGCGACGAGTACAACCAGTGGATCCCCGTGTCGGCCGACCGCCTCGCGCCGCTGCACATGTACACGCTCGTCAAGAAGTGCTGGGCCAAGCTCAACAAGTGGCCCTGGTGGCCGGCATTCGTGCGTGTACCGGCATCTGGCGGCTCTATGCTGACTACCGACCGTACTGATACGTAGGCATCATGTCAATGCTGACACTCGACAGGTGGTGCTGCGCGCGCCGACGACCAAGAGCGCGGCGGCTGGCCTCGAGGAGGAGAAGAAGCTGTACGTCGAGTTCTTCGACACGTTCGACGAATCCAAGCGCTCGCGCTGCTGGATGCAGAAGAAGGCGGTCGAGTCCTTCCAGGAGGGCTTCGAGGAGCGCGCGTCCAAGAGAGTGGGGAAGAAGTTCCCCGAGTTCGTCGATGGTACGCAGCGGGCCAAGGCGGGCGACTCGCCACTGCTCTTCTCGGGTCCGGGCACGCTCCCCATCGAGTACACGAGCAAGATGGCCGTGCCGCTGGCGCTGCAGCGGCAGAACTTCGACTCGGACAACTGGTTCGACTCGTACCGAGTGTTCAGCGACCGCTACCGCGTGCTCTATGGCTACACAAGCGCGACGGACTCGGCCAAGCGCTCGAGCCGATCGGGCTCGGGTGAAAACGATGAAGAAGTGGAGATCCAGGAAGCGGAGGAAGTCGACGGAGCCGCACGCCGTCCGGTTCAGGGCGGTAAGGTCGCTGCCAAGTTCTCGGGCAAGGGTGCGGGCAAGGGTGCTGCCAAGGGTGGGGTGAAGAGCACGAAGAAGGCAAAGACGCCGGCGAAACGCTCGTCCAAGGGTTCCTCCAACAACCACGAACACGGAACTGAAGGTGCGTGAATCCGCCACATTCTCAGATGTCATGGGCATCTGTTGTGCAGTGGATTCCGCAGATCATGGATCTTCTCTACCAACTCTGCTGGCTCACTAATGTGCTTCCATTGGGTTGCTTTCTTTGATAATAGACGAAGAGGACAGTGGTGAAGAGCCCGAGGCGGACGAGAACAAAGGAGAAGGAGAGGAAGATGACGATGACGACGGAGAGGAGGAAGACGCGGACTCGGCCCGCGGTCGGCGGGGCTCGCGGCTGCAGAGGAAGCGCCAGCGCGAGTACGTGATGCCGACGCGCCCGACGCGTTCGCGTCGTGTGAAAGGTTGATCTCCCCGCTCCTTTTCTGTGTGTCTGCGCCGTTGTACGGGTGTTCGCTCTTGATGCCGTTCGTGTCTAGTCCGCGACGTGGTGCGCTACGGATAGATACACGTTGGCTTATGAGCGATTTCCCGCCTTCCTCTCCTTTCCCGCATCTGCTGCCGCGTGCCGAGTGTTGATGAAGGTTTGTTGTGTGTCGTTGTGCTTTTGCCCGTGCATGCGGTCCCACCCGGCGTAGTAATCGAGGAGCTTCTTGAGTCGACGATGACCTCCAGCGCCTCGACCCCTGCTCCTTCCTCGTTCCAAGTCGTCATCGACCGCGCTCCGCTCCTAGCCGTCGCTGTCCAGCTTCCGGTTCGCAGCTACGACGACCAGAAGGTGGATGTTGGTATGCCAGCGGTGAAGCAGGAAGTGTTTGTGGATCAGTTCGACAGCAGTCAGGCGTCGTTCTCTCCGGAATGGCTGTCGCCTTCTCAAACCCCACCAGGCCTCGGGATGCCCAAGCTTAAAGTCATCGGCGACGTTGGAGTAAGCGGTGATGATGATCAAGAGCGTGCTCTTCCACTGAGTGCGGCGCGCTGGGCGTCACCAGGGCCGAGGCGCAACGGCGATGGTCACCAGCGCAAGAAGCGGTTCGCAGCCCCGCAACGACGCTCGGAGCGAGGGTACAGCGACACGATTGATCGTCAAGTGGAGCACAGCGGAGACCGACTTGCGCCGTGGTTCGGCGGGTCGTGCGAGCAAGTCGGCCGACAGCCGTGGACCATTCAGCGCTGGTTCATGCACGGCCTGCGCGCCATTGCCAACGAGTGACTCTGCAGTCTACGCCGCCGAAGCTGACGTGCGCCTCCCGATGTGTGGAAAATGCCACCTTATGTACATGCTCCCTGCATGTGGTGAAATGCCATCTTGCTGCCTCACTTGTGCCTCGCTTGTTGGATTCTGCCGACAGGTCTCTGTTGGTTGACATCACGCTTCTGTTGCAGGCACCGCGTCGGACCGGAGATAACTTGGCGCCTTCTTCGGACTCTTCGCTGGAGATTCCGGTGCGGCTTCATCCGAGGCGAAGCGTCGAGAAAGCGGGTGACGCACGGCGCTGGCGAGAGGCGACGGCGCACGCGGCGACAGGTGCAGCCGGCTGACCGAAACGGCCTGCTCAGGACGCAGAAGAGGCCAGAAGCGTCCGCGGCGGAACTTCTTTGGCACCTCGGCGCCAACAAACCGCGGCGCCGCGTCCGGAGGCAGCAGAGCAGAGCGGAACTTCCACTGGGCCGCGTCCACCAGAGGCGAGTGCACCGAAGGGAAGCGAGGGTTCAGCTCGTCAAAGAGGCGTAGCGACAACGCATCCTGCTGGCGCTTCAAGGCTGCGGTCTTGCTGTCATCGACTCCGTCCTCATCGTCGCTTCCGCGGTTTCCGCTGGCGGTGGACGCGTAGAAGGCGCTCAGCTTGGCAGCTGTCGCGTCCTGGAAGCGCAGCGCCTCCCACGTCGGCTCGCAGCCTTCCCATTGTATGCCCGTAATCCCCGCTATGTGGGCCTGCCGAGACTTGGCGTCGAGGAAGAACTCGCACGCCAGACCGACGACATGGTGGGGCGACGCATGCTTCCCCGTGACTTCGTTGACGCGGCTGAGCAGCTCGACCGTGACGCGCTTCATGTGGAACAGTTGAGGGAGCACCACGTTTGGGTCCAGCGCCAAACGCTCGAGGACTCGCTTGACGCGCACGAGCTCGTGCTGCTCTTCATCGCTGTCGTCGTCGCACTCGCTGCCACTCTCGTTGAAGCCTTCACCGCGCTCCGTAACGCTGTCACGCCCGTGGTTCTGCCACCGCCGAGAGCGTCGTTTAGGCTGGATCCGCAACGGAATGAGCTTCTCTCCGCGCTCCGCTTGGTCCATCCAGCGCTGGCCATCATCCTCAACGAAGAGTTGACGGTCTCCAGCAGAAGCAGCAGCATCGTCTCCATCTACGCCATCCCGCGACTGGTGAGGCTCCTCATCCTCGCTCAGATGTGTTGCATCAGCAATGACATCATGGCTTGAGGCCCTGCTGCCAGGCGGAGGGGCGATAGGATACCGCTGGGCGAACAAGTCGCAGACAAACGGCTTCCCCGAAGTTGCTGCGGCCCACGGAGTCCGATGAACGCGCGTCGTGCGAGGTGATTGAGGCAGAGCCTCTCGCGCGGAGCGAATACCGGCGGTGCGCAAGTTGGAGACCGCATTTTTCCGATCCCCCGCGGCCGCCGGTGGCTGTTTGTTGCGTCGATGGTGCTGCCTCCAGACGGCGAAGAAGCGGACGCCGCCGTAGCGCGGCACGAATTGCTGGAGGCAGAAGCTGCGTGCTGCAGACCGCGACTCCGTCGGCTTTCCAGGCGATCGCTTGGAGCCCGACAGCTCGTCGTGATCATCGCCAGCAGCAGCAGCGTCTCC
This sequence comes from Phytopythium delawarense, assembly GCA_023338175.1. Classification (NCBI taxonomy): domain Eukaryota; phylum Oomycota; class Peronosporomycetes; order Pythiales; family Pythiaceae; genus Phytopythium; species Phytopythium delawarense. Next base: position 34,777 of record JAADYF010000025.1, read on the forward strand.
ACCCTCGCTTGCGGCGTGTATCGGTTCTCGACTCGCTCGAGGAGAAAGCTGCGGAAGCTGCAGGACGCCCCGGGTGCTCTCCATCTCCCGACATATCGCCTGCACGCACAAGTCAGACATCAGCCCAGGTCTCTTCACCCGCTTCAACGCCAGTTGGTTGGTCACCTTGAGCTCAACAGCCGTCAGCATTCGCGTCTGGAATCCGATACGTTGGATTGCAACGATCTCCGTCTCCTCGCTGGAGCAAGGCGATGGCGAGCGGCAAGCAGTGAACGCGCGCATGATCTCACGGGGTGTTGCGTGCTGCACGACACCATCACCGTCAGTTTCCCCATCGGGTATGCTCCATCGACGCCGCATACCACGAGTTGCCTGGTCTTGACGCGTCCGGACGAAGCAGTGGCGAACCACAGACTCGGCTGCCTGTTGACATCACGACACCACCGCCCGTCAGTTTAGCACTCCCTCGCTGCATGAATGCATGAATAAAGATCTTGAAGGCCCGCACCCGCTGGGGTTGAGCAGCACCGTGTCGGGGATCAGCAGCTTCATGCCATCGAGGATGCTCGCGTGGTGGCTTCGACCGGAATCGCCTTGTTGATGCCGCTGGCTTGCATCCGCGCCGACCATGCTCTGGAACACGGTAACCCATTCGTGTGCCAGGTCCTGGATGCCGAAGCGGTCCCACGTCCGCTCGATGAAGGCTGACGCGCCGTGCGGCTGGACCAGCGGCGACTGGCGTTGCGAGTAGAGCGGTCGTCGTTGCTCGAGTTGGTGCTGCGCCGAGGTGTGAAAGCTCGTGTCGTTTACGATCAACTGCGCGCGAAGTGGAGCATCGACCAGCCGCTGACAGCCACCGCCACGAGCAGCCATCCTCGCTCTCGAGTCTCGCACCTGTGCAAACGCGTCAGACTCGGGTGAACAGCTTCTCCAGCGGGATACTCGCAGTGGGGATGCTGATAAGGAGGGCTTCATTTCCGTCGACAAGAATAGATTGCGGTCTCCAACCTGACAAAGAGAATGCAATGCATGCACGACACTCAACACCACGAACTTGGCTCGGATCACTCCCCACACAAGCGTAACCGCCGTTCATCGCTCGCATTCCCAGGCAACAATCCGCTCAATGGTCTGCCGGGTTCTTCGCAGCAACAAATGCCAGCAAAACCCCGGAGAGGCGCCAAACACGGGGATGTTGTTCCCGGAGCGGTCTTGGTTGTTGCTGCTTCGATTAGCGTTGATGGCAATCAAGTCTGGTGATGCGGGCTCAGGAAGCTGGTGTACAAATTGCGCTTGAACCACGAGCGCATTGCGAATCCTCCACTCGAGCTGAACATACCAGGCGGTGGCGGCCTCGACGACGAAGATGCCACCACGGAGGGCAGCGCCGTTCCGTTCAGCGTTGACAGATGCAACATCGAGTGCGCTAGCGACCTTGACGCTGAGGAGACAGACTCGCTTGTGCTGCGGCTGTCTCTCGTGTCTGCGTAGCTCGTCATTGAGACTGGAGTAATGTCGTCGCCAAACTTGCGAGGCGCTGATACAAGTATGAACGGATGCTGGAAGTCTCGAAACGGCTTCGTCTTCGTCTGAGCATCGAGCGCCGGGCCCACTAAGACGTGCAACCACATCTTCGTCAGTGCTGGAAGGTAGACGAATCCAGTGCAACTGCAACCGCAATAAACTTACCTCGCTCTCCGACTCGCATCATACAAAAGCGGCGCGGAATCTCTGGGACAACCTCCGATTTCGACGCTGCGGCCACTTCCAAAGACATTGGAGCTGGATTCTGTGCGCTCATCGTGGTTTGGAACGCCGGCGACGAAATACTTTCGCTGGCCATCAACAGTCGATCGAGGCCATTGACACCACGGCTGGGCGGTTCTGCTGGCCCCGGTGTCGCGTCCTTTGAAGGCGCTTCAAAGCTAGCGAGGAATGGAGGCGTTTCGATCCCTGATAGCTCCACTTCGACAGGCGTCATCTCAGAGGAATCAATCACTGGAGGGTCTGCGATCTCATTCGTCTTCGTCTCTTCTTTGCTGTCCGGGCTGAGCACGGCGACTGCAGAAGAATCCATTGGGCCACGGCGGTTCGCTTCATCTTGGCTGGGGCTGTGATTGTGGCCTGAATGACCGAGTGTGCAAGCATTATGAGCCACGAAAGTTCTCATACAGCAGTGCGGCGGGAACACAAACCAACACGTCATGCATGTACCGACCTGCTTGGTCGTGGGTCGCTCGCATCCACAACGGCGCAGCAGCGTTTCTCGGAGTGCCGAGATTGGATCTTGGGCTTGCTAGCGCCATTTTCGCTGATGGCATCGCTTCAGAAACATCGACAGGCACAGACTCTGGGTGATAGCTATTCGCGCGGACTGTGAACACAGCGCAATGGCAGCATCACACAGTAAGTGACTTCGTCGTGATCGCAACGATGTACCGATCGAGTTTTTACATACCCGCTGCACTCGCCACCTTCAGCCGCTTCTTCCGTGCAGGGCTCGCGCGTTCTTGACCAATTGTGTTGGCTTGCTCGCTAGTGACCATGGAAGCCATGACCGCCTGTGCGGCTGCGATGCTCTGGTCAAGTAACGAGCGCTTGGAATACGACCTTGGCGCCTTCTTCCGAAGTCCCGAGGCCATCGCTGCCCCCGGTGCGTCTCGCATTGAAGGCTCCACAGCAGGCAGTTGGCGTTTGTCTCGGGCCGGCGACACAGGCGGCGAGCTATGAACCTGAACGGCATCGACATCCATCACATTGTACCCTTTGCGCGCAGCACGAGCGCTTGCCGTGGCAGAGTCATTCCGCTTTACACTCGGCGGCATGGGATGCGAAGGCGGAGATTTCGCAGAATCCTCTGCTTTCATGCACACTCGTGAGCAACGACCACCACTTTCATTTTGCATTGCTCTTGCAACCGCACCTTCATCTGCCAGATCATCCGCCCCGTCGTACCCAATGCCTTTGTCTGCCAAATTCGCACCAGGTGCTGCGACTCAAGGCATAAAACTTCGATCAGCCCAGCGCCTTCAGCAACAAGTAAAAGGCGAGTACTCACGGATGAACGAGTGTTCAAATTCGTCGATCACTTCTGCGTCAGGAGAAGTTCGACTCGCTCCTGCTGTGGCGCTTGACTTTCGCTTGTGGCTGCGACTATCCTCCGCACGATGGGCTTTGGCTTCACCTCGTTCGCTCGAACTACGCGTCACCGGTGGATCTGGTCAAAACAAATACCTCAGTGGTGAGCATTGTGGTAAACATGCAACACACACACGCGCTTGCCGCACCTTTCGAGCCTGCTTGGTTTAGGATCGTTAGCCATGCTTCCTTGTGCGCGTCCCCTGTACTGTTGAGACTAAGCTGGCGACTATGGCCCTCGCGTGTTTTTGCCGCAATCTCCTTCGCTGGTAGCTTGCGGTGTTGAGGCCTGCCACCTTGGTTTGGCGGCGAGTCCTTGGTATCAGGCTCATACGACACATCAGGCACGAACTCGTCGTCGTCATCAACATCCCTTGCAGATTCCCGTGACCTTCGAGTTTCCTTCGCAGCGATCGGTTGCAGCACTCTCTTTGGTGACGGCTCAGGCGATGTTTTCTTCGGTGGAACTGCTGCTGCAGGGGCCTCTCTTGGTGTAGTCTCCTGACGACGTGTTTTCCTCGGATTCGATGGCTTCGGCGACACAGCCCTTGGTGTGGACGGCTTGGGTGGCGCGGCCCTCAATGTGGATGGCTTGGGTGACGCGACCCTCGGTGTGGACGGCGCACGCGATCGAAGGGTAGACGACAGACGCGGCCGCTTCGAGCGCCTCTTCGAGACGTGGCGGTCGCTGTCAACTTCGTCATCGTCATCAAGCACGATGATCTCGTCCTTTGACACGATAACGGACGACGGGAAGAACTTCCCAGCCGCGATCGGCGACACCGAGTGATGCTCGACCTTCGTCTTCGTCGTCTCTTGTGGCTCCACCTTCGGTGACAATACCCGTGGCCTCCGTGTCTTCATTGTTGGCTTCCTCTTTGGAGCAGTGTCTTCTCCGCTGTCGTCGTCCGACTTGTAGGCGATTTCCAGAGGCTCCTCTGTGTGAGTGTCGCTGGTCGACGCTTGATCTTCCCCGCCACCCTCGTTCGAGCTCTCTCCTTTCGGCCCGTCTCGTGGCTCGCGCCTGACGTCTTCGTAGACGTGGGTGAGGAAGTGCCGCTCTCGGTTGTTCGCGAAATTGCGCAGCCACAAGTCCTCGCCCATGGTGCGCCGGATCTCGGAGACGGGCTCCGTCACGCTTGTCGCGTACTGGGAGGGAAGCGTGCCCTTGACAAAGCGCGGCATCTTTTTGGTTGCGTTCGACTGCAGCATGAGTTGCAGCGAGTTCTCGAACAGGTCGCCGTTCGTGTGCTTTCGGTTCTCGTCAAAATCCTTGTCGAATGCACGCACGCTGCGCTTCGGGTTCCAGCACCTGATGCCAGAAGAGAAAAGCATCAGTTGGAGCTTGGTAACCACGGGCATCGAGCGCGCGCAGCATGTGTACCGATCGCGCTTGCCAAAGTCCGGATTGTCGAGGAAGTCCACGAGCAGGCGGTTCTCTCGCCTCAGGTGCTCCACGCCTTTCGCATTGCCCGGCGGCCGAATAGTAATCTGTCCGCATTGCCAGTGAGTACGAGTGCAAGACACTAAAGGCAGACAGCGGCTGGGAGATCCTACCAAGGACGGCCATAGCGGCCAGTTGAGGTAGCGCACCCAGCACTTGACGGCCCACGTGAACGTGTGGTAGGGCGCCACGCGGTCGCTGTCGATGCGCACGACCTCGTCGTACTCTGGCGGCCACCCGTCGTACTTGATCTTCACCTACAGCGCGCGTCACGCAGTCCAACCACCGTCTTGTGAGGCCTTTGCAAACCTCCAAGTGACCGCAAACACGCCGTAAGCACGCGGTTCTCGCCCACCTCGCCGGGAGACGACACGCTGAGCACGCGCGCGACGTTCCAGACGCCGTCCGAGTCCATCACGTCTGCCAACGGCCCGCAACACGCAGCGGCAACCGGCCGACGCGATCCACTGCGGTTAGTATCGCAGCCCACACGACGCCTCCCGCGACCGAAAGAACACCAGTCGACGCAGCGGAAAACGCAGAACGCGGCGCGTACCGAGCCAGTCGCCCTTGGTCAGCATGACGCGCTTCAGCGGCCGCGCGGCGGCCCGCCCAGCGCCGCGGCTTTTCTTCTTGGTCCGCCTGCCGCTCATGCTTCGAGGTTGGCTTTCAGAACAGCAATCTCCGCGTGATGATTTCTGAGCGTCACTCAAGCGAGACAATTCATGACATTGCATCAATCCATTCATTTTAGTGACAGTAGCTGGTTTTCTCGCTCGTGTGGCCCACCCAAACGGTATCCAAATCGGCTCATTGATCCCTGGCTCATTGCCAAAGCGCTGCATCTGCCGTCTTGCAACGCAGTTGCGAGCATGCCGACAAGCAAATGCCGCCTCCATTAGGAGATTGCAGCATCAAGCTGATCGCTTACTAGAAAAGCCGTTCAGACATTCATGCACCTCGAGGAACACGTGGGCGAAGTCTGCCTCGGATCAAAACCTACGAGGAACCGAGCGCGAGATGAAGGCGTTCGCGAAGCTTTGTGCGCCGACCTGCTGACCACCTATGGAGTCAAGCTGTCCCTTCGCCGTACTTTGAGCAACAAGTGAATGCGCAATATACATGGAATGCGCTTCGCTCCGTATGCCCAGCGGCCGGCCAAGGCTCGGCGACCGGCGCATCCACAGGCGTGCGTTCGGACTGCTCACATGGTCAAGTTGCAGCCAGTACGTGGTAAGACGGGTGCGTCTGGTCGAGCGAGAACTGAAGATGTGACACAAACTCCATCGCGTGTCGGCAAGTGTGGCCAATCCATCCCTCCTTGAGATTGAGCACGTTGTCTTTTAGCCATTCCATCCACCACGACGACTCCTGTTCTCGTCAGTTCAATGTGGGCGGGCGACACGTCCTCGTCGTCGGTCACTGGAGGCTGCAGCTGCTCCAGATGAGGTCGGCGACGTCCATGCGGCGGCAACCCGGGCAGCGGTACCACGCGCTCGTGTCGGGCTTCACCGTGCGCAGGTCGCGGTAGAAGGTCGCGCCGCAGTCGCGGCAGGCGGCGTACCGCGTCGCGTCCGTGCCGTCCACCGGCACCGACACCACTGGGATCGCCTCGGCGCGACGGTTAGACGCTCCCACCCCGTATCGAGCCTCGTGGACAGCGTGCGCGGACACCAGCGGGAACACCGCCTGCGCACCGCACTCTCGACAGCAGTAGTCGTGCTGGAGCCACTGGTCGGCGCAATGCGCGTGGAAGACGTGGCCGCACCGCAACTGCTTGACCTGCTCCGCCTTCCCCATCGCGGCCCCGCACAGCTTGCACGTGACGAGCTGCTCCTTCCGGTTCAGCGGGCTGCGCTCGTCCGCTGGGCGGTCCACGGGCACCTGCGCCATGACCTTGGACGGGATGTCCGCCGCGCGCTGCGGCAGCTCCATGGTCGCCTCCGAGCTCGACGCGGCTTCCAGACTGCGGCCAGTGGTCGGAGCTCCGATGCTCCTCCTCGTCTTTCGTCTTTCACGGAAACGCGTTCGTCACACGCACAGGAGAGCCCAACGGTGGCGTGCACACCTCGTCCGGTCCCATTTCAAAGCGCATTGACGGTGTTGAAGTGCTCGAAACCTGCAAGAATGCATGCGTTTCATCCGCATTCTCACCCACCATTGCCTCAACGCAACCTGGTGCAGCTGACCCATGATAAGAATGGCAAAACGTCTCGGTAACTGCTTCATAAAAATGTGCATATTTGCAGATCAGAACATGTTTATCGCTTTATAAAGGTTTTCGGCTGGGGAGGTGACGCGACGCCACGTTGAAAGAAGAAGCCCCCGGGACCGACGAGCGCGACACGAGGCGCATCGACCCCGCCCATCCGCACCGCGTTCCTCGCCTGCCGCGCCGTGCCAGAGGCTCCCAGACCCCCCACGCGCACCGCGCTCGTCTCCGCTTCCCTCTCGTGGCGCTCCCACCCGCTGACCGCGCGCCGTTGCCGAGTTCTGCGCAGTCGAGTCGCCATGTTCAGCTTCATCGCCGACAAGCTGAACGTCAAGAACCTGGGCGAGATGCTGGCGCCGACGCTCACGCCCGAGCAGGAGCTGCACGCGGCGATCGAGCAGGGCCTGGAGGAAAAGTTCATGCACATGCTGGACGAGGCGCAGCTGGACCCGAACGCTCCGAACCAGGCAGGCAACCTGCCGATCCACACGGCCGCCTACTACGGCCGCGTCCGGATCCTCGAAGTGCTGCTCGACCGCGGTATCGACGCCAACACGACGTGCCCGCGCGGCAACTCGCCGCTGCACTACGCGGCCGCGCAGAGCCACGAAGAGGCCGTCAAGTTCCTCGTGGGCCGCGGCGCGAACCCGGCGCTGCGCAACCGCCAGGGCCGCACGGCATACGACGTGGCCAAGGGAGACCGCATCCGCCAGTATTTATTGCCGCTGCAGTTCCGGCACGAGGACCCTGCGCAGGCCGCGGCTATGCTTCCCCCGGGCATCACGCCGTCCGTCGACCCGATGGCTCCCAAGCCTGTGATCGCGCCGCCTCCCATGAGCGGGGACTACGCTGGCGCGATGGCTCCGCCTCCCATGGGCGCCATGGGCGGCCCTCCGCCCCAGCACAGCCACCTGTACGTCGCCTCGACGCACAGCGCGATCCCTCGCGCCGGCGCTCAGTCCAAGTTCATCAAGCGCGGCGAGTACCGGCCGATCCAGGCGGACGGCTTCGGCACCAGCGTCGGCAACGAGGAGCTGACAGCCAAGTACGGCAACACTCGGGAGGTCAAGGTGACGGCGCCGCCTCCGGCGTTTGCGCACCAAGCCGCGCAGGCCCCGGTTCCCGGCGGGAGCGACGCGCCGGCATACCCGCCGCCTGCTGCTGACGGCTCTAACCCGTATTCGGCCATGCCCCGCACCGGTCAGGCGCCAGGCATGGGCGGGTACCCGGGGTACGGCACCGCCGCCCCCGCCGCGCCGCCAGTTGCCGCGCGCGCGGCCCCGCAGTTCAAGATCTTCAACCCGAAGGCGGTGGCGGCGACCGGCGCGCCTGGTGCTCCCACTCCCGTGACGGTGGCAGCACCTCCCAGCTACCCACCGACTCACGCCTACGACGCTCCGGCGCAGGAAGAAGAGGTGAACCTGTCGGCGTCATCCTCCAACGTATTCCAGTGAGCAGGCGGAGAGGGCGGCGCCCAGCGCTGCGTCTGCCCCCGCCGCGTAACAGCACGAAGGGCCAATATAACGAGACGAGAGGTGTATGCAGCCGGCCCGCGTGATCTCGAGTCGGAACGCCATGGTGGTCGAGGTGTTCAGACCTCCCCAACATGGCTACATACACTGCTGCTTGTTATCCAAAAGTAACGCGAACGACAGTGGTTCACGACCCCTCGACCACCAGAAGTAACGCGAGTGCCCGGGTTACCGCGTGTTGTGGATCTCCTCGTCCACGTGTAACCCGACTGCATTCGCAATTGGAAATTGAGACCGACCGACCGCCCGACGGACTGAGTAGCATGGCGGAGGACGCGGGCAAGGCGCTGGCGGCGCTCTCGTTCGAGGAGCTGGCGGTGCTGAACGAGCGCAAGGAGGCCATCAAGAAGGAGCACGAGGCGTACGTGGCGGCGCACCCGGAGATCAAGACGCTGCTCAGCTCCTTCATGTCGGCGCTGCTGCTCGACAAGCCCGCGGACGTGCTCGCCTTCGCCGTCGAGCACTTTGCAGCCGCGCGGCCGCCCAACGCCGGGGTACGGACGCTCCGTATGACCGTCTCTTTGTGTCGACAGTGGCGACTGACACCTGATCTGTGTGCAGCTGACGCCGCTCGTGGTCGCAGGCCCCTCGGGCGTGGGCAAGGGCACGCTCATCAACCTGCTGCTCGCCAAGTTCCCCAGCGCGTTCGGCTTCTCGGTGAGCCACACGACGCGCGGGCCGCGCGAAGGCGAGGAAAACGGCGTGGCCTACCACTTCACAACCAAGGAGCAGGTGACGGCCGAGATTGACGCCGGGCTCTTCCTCGAGCACGCCGAGGTGCACGGCAACGTGTACGGCACGAGTCGCCGCGCCGTCGAGACTGTGCAGAAGCAGGGCAAGATCTGCATCCTGGACATCGACATCCAGGGCGTCCAGCAGGTCAAGCAGTCGGGCATCCCGGCCAAGTTCCTCTTCATCGCGCCGCCGTCCATGGATGAGCTCGAGCAGCGCCTGCGCGGGCGGGCGACCGAGACGGAGGACAAGATTGTGCTGCGCATCAAGAACGCGGCCAAGGAGATCGAGTTTGGCCAGCAGCCGGGCGTGTTCGACGCCGTGCTCGTCAACCGCGTGGTCGACGACAGCTTCGCCGAGCTGCTCGCCACGCTCAAGCAGTGGTACCCCCAGGTCGACTTCTCCTAAGCCGACTGGGGAGGGAATAGAGAGAGAGGAGAGAATGAATTCGTCTCTAGCTGGCCATCGCCTTGCCGAGTGCTTGGACGTCTCACAGTCACGAGATGCAGTACTCCACAGGCATGGCGTCTCCCTCCGCTGCGTTGTTTCCTGAGGCTGGCGCCGTCGTCCGCTTTCGAGTTCGAGCCAAGAATGGAGCCGCACCCGGTCCTGCCTCAACCAGCGACTGAACTTGCTTAATGCGAGGGAACAGACTTCCTCCGCTGCTGTCCGAGACAATGCGGCACGCCTCGCTCAGCGCAGCCATCCACTGCTTCCGCTCCATTAACGACGGCGCCGTGAAACCCATGGAAGTGCTGGGGTCAAAAGCGACTTGGAAGCTCTGGGCTTGCACTCGATCGGGCACAGATAGAATTTTGTCAGTCGCATCAACGACCCTGGTGGTGCTCTGGAGATAGTAGCAGCTGGTCCAGCGCTCGTTCGGCAAGTCGTGCAGCGCCACTGTATCTGGGAACTCGCGCAGTTCACTCCCAACAAGCACGAAGAAGCGGCGGCCGCCTCGAGGTGCTCCCTTCGGGTCATTAGTCGTGCCCACCACCACGAGGAAGCCTTGCTTCCGCACCAACTCTGGTTGATGACGCCTCCCACTTTCAGAGCCACGAATCCGCTTCGGGAAGGCGGTGGTCCGCCGATGAGATCCACCTTTGAAGGAAGGATGTGGTGCGTTCAGCTTCGCAATTTCTTCGCGTTGGCTGTTGTGGCACAGTGTCGCCTCCAACACAGTGGACATAGCATTCGAGGCGTCGATGGACCGCTCTCCAGGCTTGCAGGGGACCAACGAGATGGTGCGGAGCGGAGAGCTCACGTCGGAGAGTCTGGCGGCCACTCTTGCACGCAGATCAACCTCAACCACCTTCCAACTGCCGTCATCCTGGCCAGATCCATCTTGGCAAAGATCGCGGCTGTGCAGCGGATGAGTGACTTCGATTCGCATGGTATTGTCAACGATTGAGCTGTCGCCGCTTAGTCTCCACGACGACACCCGCGCTTCAGGCTGAAGGTTGGGCGTCACTGCGCGTGGAGTCCGGGGGCGACACGGAGCTGCAAGCCCGCTGACGGTGAGCGCCGGGCTGTCGATTGGAATACGCGGGATATTGACGTTGAAGCTCAACTGGAGTGCCTTAGGAGCTCGGTCTCCCTTGTCGGAGCGCTTGAAACCTGCACCTGATGCGGGCCTGCTTGTCGACGACGATGCGGACTCCGCACGGCTGATTTCGTCTTGCTTGATCAGCTCGAGGAGAAGCAGTGAGCTAGAGCAAACACCTTGATCATCCGTGGAGAACGACCCGGCGAGTGCGAGCATCTCGGTCTCTGGGCAGTAGTGCTCTAGTCGATGACATGGCCGCCGCACATCTGCACCGAAGAACGGTGGCAGTGCATTGGGACTGCTCAGCGCGATGCTCGTGAGCTGTGCAGGGACCCGTGCTTCTTCGGAGGAGTCTACCAATGGAGATCGTGGAGAGAGAGGTACTCGCCGGTCGGATATCTCCACGTTCGCTCTTGGGGACATGAACGGGAGCGACCGCGTCGTAAACGCAGGCACTGATGTTGGCGCGGCCGCGACTTCGATCTGATTGACCCTTGCCGATAGCTTGGCCGCTGCGGAGGCAGCAACCTCTTTCTCCTTCATGAAAGCTGCCATCGCTTGATGAGCCAAGCGAACCTGGCTGTGGTGCAATTGGTCCATCTCATTGCGTTGCGCATCAAGGTTGGAAAGATTGGCGCGGGGCAAGATTGCTCTCAGGCGATCGATAGGGAAGATGGCGACCGTGACGTGAGCGGAGATGCTCTCGAGGATGAGCGGGTACGTATCCGCCTGGATCCAGAAGAAATGGCCGTCGTTCACGTCTGCGATGGTAGCTTTCACCCGTACGGTCTGTGCCTGGGCGTCGGATGTCGTCCAGGAAGAAACCTTGGTGCTGTCGATTGCTGGCGAAGGAACCGACAGGTACCGACGGATGCAGCACGATCCAGACTTGATGAGGTACATCTTGTCGGTGAACAACGCGCGGGAGGCGTCGCGGGTGAGGTCGAACACCGCTGCAATCAGTCAGACAACACAGTTGGTGATTGCATCCAGACACCTTTGTGGGAGATGCACGTACTCTCTCCACGCGTGAAGCTCCGAAAGTCGACGATCTGGTACAAGTACGCAAGGCGATCCAGCTCTAGGTCGGCGAAGATGGAGACGCCGCTGCGCAGGTACTCAATGCTCTCCTTCATCTGGAGCGCACGCGGCCAGTATTTGAGAAACATTGGCGCCGGGATGGAAAGCATCTTGGACGACTCGACAGCCACCGGATGTACACATGACGCTGTTCCAGGTACGAAGATGTCGAACTCACCGAATCCGTCCCCGACCGCAACTTCGCGAAGCCACTGGCCGCTGTCGGCAGCTGCAGAACCCCCGAGGACCGCAACTGCTCCTGATACAGAGGAGTGTGCGAGCGTGCTCCTACCCACAAGAGCCACACGGCCACTAAGCAGGATGAAGAACGGCGTCTCCGACTGCTTGGTGCTCGAGCCGCGTCTGCCTGTGTACAGCGAACTGATGTCCGAGCGTCGGTCCAGCGTCTCGAACTTGGCGACAAGACAGATCTCACGCTTAGCTGCGTCGGGTAAGTCTCGCAGAAGCGGAATGGCGGTAATCGCTCGCGATGTCAAGTGAAAGCGCTGGTTCAGGAGGCTTTGGAACAATGTGAGCAGCTTGGGCGTCGCGGTTTGCGCTGGCCGACCGTTCTCGTGCTCGGTCGTAACGCCATCTGGGGACTGGAAGCGCTTGGCTAACGCAGCATCCTTCCCTGCACGCTTCCACTTGGACCGGACGGCCGCTGACCGCATACGCAGCTCGCAGTCAGCTTCCTCGTCCGTCTTTGCCAGGATGCACTGATACACGCGGCGGTCTAGGCAGAGCAACTCCACCCGGCCGTGCTCTCCACTGCTACCGGGGCTAACAGACTCGGCGAACACGTCGTGCTTACTTCGTTGACACGACCCGGACGGTGTCAGCGCTTCTTCTCCGAACGTGTCGCCTGGGGCGAGATGACAGAGAAGCATACCTCGGTGTCTGCCTTGATTGTGGTCGAGGTATCGGCTGTGGCGGCGTCCGTCTCGCTGAGCACTAAGCTTCCTGTCGATCTTGGCTCGGTGGATAGCTGAATGAAGGAGCGGAGTGACGAGTTGCTGGCCGTTTGTACTCGGAACTGGTGGTACACTCAACTTCGCGCTCTGCCGACGAAACTTTTCCTCTTCGACCGCCGCCAGGACTGAATCGACGAAGATCCCGGACGAACTCGGCTGCGACTCGCGTGTTATCCGTGAGAGCTGGCGGCGAATGGCAAACGAATCGCCGCTTCTCATCCCTCGCGGTCTAGTCGCCAGTGTTGACGCACCGTCATCGTCGTGGTCGCCATCACTGTAGAGTTGTTGGGACGTCGTCGAGTAGTTGCTCGTGACACTCCGCTCCAGCGTGATGCTCTTCATGGAGTGCTGTCTCGCATCCAGCATGGACGCGAGTTCTTGGCTCTCCCGAACGAATAGGGACAGAGTGCCAGCCACCACCACCACGAGCTCGTTGATGGGGTCGCCGACGGAGATAAGTTGCTGTCCCGGCACCAACACAACCTGCCGCATGGAACAGATGACGAGCTGTTTCTTTGGAGCGGACAGACGCAGCCATGGCGCGGCACTGTCCCCCAAGCACTTGGCGATAGTAGTGGTGCTGTTCTGTCTGATCATATTGCTGATTGAGCCTTCTGTTGCTTTCCCGTCTCCATCCACGGCAGTGGGTGTGCTTACAGGCGTGGAGAGATCACGGAGATCGATCACGGGAGAATGGTTCTCCAAGATGTGACTGTACACGCCTTCGTCGAAGATCAGGAACTCACAGTCGGTTTGGGCCACTACCGTTCCCGGACAGGTGCGTCCATCTTGCAGAACTCCCGTTCGGAATGCGCTCAGCGGCGGTAGCGTCTGGATGTGAAGCCCGTGTGTCACGAAGCGATGAGGATGCTTGGATGGCGAGTGCTGCGTGGAATTGTGGTGGTGTGAAGCGCTACTGCTCGCAACTGCATCGTCGTCGTCCAGGTTCATAGTCTCAGCGTACTCGTCTGGGTTCGAGTGGCTGCCGTGGAAGGCTGAGAATCTGCAGAAAGGATGACTCTGAAGCATCTCGACGGCCGATGCCATGTGTTCGCGGCTGTAGATCGAGGCGAACCCAGACATGACGGTCACGAGCACCTGCCTCTCGTCTGACTCCTGGAACAGAATCTCACCCGCGCGCTTGTGAACCAGCACAGCGAATGGGAGCAGCTGCGAAACTAGGAACTGCGGCAGCGTGTTAAGGACGCCAAGTCGATCGAGCAGAACGCCGACATTATCCGAGAGCGGAGGCAGAGCAGAGACAACCTGAGTACCAGCTTGTCGGACCGGCGAGGGCAGTTTGCAAGACGCTCGCCGACCGACTGTCATGGAAAGCTTTCGAAAGTCGGATCTCACCATCTTGGACGGCGACGAAACCGTCGCGAGCTTAGTGAGCACGCTTCCTGGAGTAAAAATGTGCTCGCTGTTGGTTGGCGTCATCCACCGGCAGAATACGAACTGCGGAATGCAAAGGAGCAGCGAATCGGTAGTGGCGTCGACAAAGCAAAGCGATGTTGTGCGCTTCCGTGACAGCTCAATCGCACCGAATGCATCCCCGGGAACGAGCTGGTCGCCATGGTACCAGTCGGTATTGGCTTCAGACGGAGGAGGAGTGGCTGGGCCACGAAGTTTAGAGAAACAGGATGACGTCGATACTCCAGTTGCTGCTGCAGCAGGGTCGTCGCGTCGGTGAACCCTTAGATTGCCTCGAATCACCACCATCACGTACTGAATGGGGTCGCCGGGCTGTACCAACCGAGTCTTGTCGCTTGGCGAGATGTGGCGAACGCTGAAGCTCGAGCACAGACGTTCGACGATCAGTGGAGGGAACTGGAAGAAGAAGCTGGACAGTCCCGTGTCAGCCATCACGCTCCGCCCAAGCCGACTGACTTGTCGTGCGTCTCGTTTCAAGTTGATGGCTCTTGTACCAGCCGAGTGCGCCATGTCTTCCCACAGTTGTGCACCGACTCGGGCGGCAGCCAAGGTGGGCAATGAATCGAGTAGACCGCACGGAGTGTAAGCGAAGCGCAGTCGATCATCACGAAGGTGACTTTCGTAGAGTACGCGGGAGATCCACAGTACTTCGGTGCCAGACTCTCCAACCAGTACTCGAAACGTGGCTCCAATTCGTGACGGTGGTGGTGGAGCCCCCGATGTGCTCGACCACAAGCTGCAGTGCCCGAGTGCGACCGCCTGATCTCCAAGTGACTGTCCTCGACGGATGCTCGCTATGATTGGTGGTCGATCGGATCCCGAGAGGCGCTTCTCTCTTGAAATCGGAGGGAAGTGCGTCTCGTTCTCGCGATCCGCCTCGTCAGTTCGAGCTTCTCGACTCGGCTCAGCCTCAGTCCACATGTGGATGTCGAGCCGACCTTGCAGGACGATTGTTATCCCGACTTCAAAGCGAGATGACTCGTCATCGCGGGAGGAGAAGAGCAAGCAGCTGGCGTCGAGCCGCTGCTTTGGTGCCTTTTGAAGAAGTGCGTCGTACGCCCGAGTTGACAGCAGCCCAAGTGGGGCTATGTGGGAGTATCCAAGTCTTCCAGTTGTCTGGCAGCAAGTGTTGGTATCAAAGCCCGTCAGGCGTCAAGACAGCAGCAGGCGTCGGCGGGTTGAGCCACAACTGACATACCTTGGGAGTCGAGAGCTGACCTTGGTGATACTGGAGCTCGAAGCGGTTCACGACCTGCTCCAAACTGTCCTGATTCCTCCAGCACGTCCACATCGCAGTGACTTCAGTTCTGGATACGACGTCAACCTTTCTGGTCTCTCACGCACCTTGGCGAACGTGAGCAGTATCGAATGCTCTTGAGCGTGCTGTTCGTTGTAGGAGAGGCAACAAGTAGGATATACTGGTCAACACCGATCTCCGTCTCATTGTGGCTCGAGCGATGGCTCTCACTATTCCTTTGCGGCGCGAGCGGCTGGAGGACGCCTTGTTCGTGAGGAAGAAGTCATCAAAGCAGCACAGGTCTGGTCCATGTGAAGCACTGGGGAGTGAGCACAAGATGCATGGTAATCGTTTACAGTGCTCTCCAAGCTCACCTTCTTTGCGGAAGGTCGTCTGAAGCTCGCCGAACTCGACGAACAGGCCGTGGCTCTTGGTCTGCTTGTCGTTCCACGCCGCGAAGTTGACTTGCACATTGGCGCGCTGCGCGAAGGCTTTGTTGTAGTAGCCACACAGCGATCCCTCGATCTGGTAGAGAACACGCGACAGCACTGCGTTGGTCATTGCAAACAACATTCGAGAGGGAAGGTGGATGACACACCACTACAAAAGCACAAGCCTCCGCGTCGATCGGGTCCTCCTGCTCGTTGTGACTCATTGAGTGGATATTCTCGCCGACTGTGCTCGTGGGTCAGAATGCGGATGACCAACCTGGTAGCAGAGAACCTCTCCATCCAGGACTCGCTACGCCAGATGCATCAGTTGGCTCAAGGCGATTTTCAGATACCTGACAGGACCAGCAATAGCATTTGGCGCATACCTTGATGGAGCACTCGGTCGACAGGTCTGCTCGTTGATCCGAAAGGAAGCCAAAACGAGTAATGAGTCATGGTTGCAGCCAACAATGTAGCCAGCATGGATATCCTTACAGTGAAGTGCTGCATGCGAGACGGACGTGAAGGGCTCGAGGCTGGCCAGGTAGTGCTGAAGAACTGCCAGGTCCAAGTCCGTGCGGAGCCGCGGTCTTCGATCGCATCCAATGCGAACACATTGATAGAGTCGTGAGACCCACGCAAGCCATTGAGAGTTCACCGGTTTCATGACGACTCACGGAGCCTCTAGCGCGTCCAGGACGAGCTGCCGACTGGCGCTTCGCTCGGGCTCTGCCTGGGTGCTGGACGCCAGAGCAGACCCGCCACCGCCGCCGTTATTGCCACCGCCACTCCCGCGTGGGGCTGGGCGGATGGATGCGCCTCGGGCCAGCGGCGAAGGAGCCCCAGGGGAGTGAAGGCGCAGCATTGTCACCGGCCCAGTGGGTAATGGATTGACCCCAGCTGGCTCCAGTGTAGCCATCAAGTGTAGCCTATAAATAGCCGCGAAATAGTTCAAAATGCTTGGTTTACAGCATGAATGTGTGCGTATCGAGTATATTTTGGACAAAATAGGAGTACATTGTACCTCCAATTCGCGATCCACGCATCTCGTTTTATCAATAGTGTTGCCGATTGTGATTCATTGCCTTCTTCCCTTTCCTTTGTCGCATACAAATCGCAAGTCCGCAAACTGGTCAAGCTGCTCTAAAATTTCGGCGTCGACGAAGAACGGCACTCACGAGGTCATCCGCCACGGAGAAGCCCGCTGCTTGAGCTCTGCCTGGGTGGAGAAGCAGCACATCTGCACGTCTGCGTGGGTGTGCGCAGTGCTGCTGTGGGTCGCGTTGTGCGCGAGAGTAGGCGCGGCATTGAGCGATTTGCGCCTCCGCTCGCACGGACCGCAAGGAGAGAGAGAGACCGACGCGGATGTCGACGAATAAGCACGACGAGAGCAACCGCAGCCTGGTAAAGACACGCTTCATGACGCTAAAGCTATCGACAGCGCTGGGGTGAGGCGGGCCGCGGGCTGACGGACGAGCGGCGGATGCGCGCAGGTGTTCCATGTATCGCTGCTGTACAACCTGCTGCTGCACCACGAGCAGCGGCGGCCGTGGTGGAGCAAGGTGGAGCCGCGGCTGATGCTCGGCGCGCTGCCGCTGCGCGAGAAGAACCACCTGGCACATGTGCGTGCGTGCTTGTCCGAGGGTTGAGGACTTGTCAGAGCGCTGACTTCCCCCCCCTGAGGACAGCTCGTGGGCACGGAAGGAGTGCAGGCGGTCGTGACGATGAACCAGCCGCATGAGCTGCTGCCCAACCTGCTGGGCACCCCCGTGTCTCCCGGTCGGTTTACCGTTTGCGCGCTGGAATTTGCCAACCTGCTATGTCGTCTGACTGCTCGATGCTCTTCCTCGCGACACCTAGACGACTGGGAAAACGCCGGCGTGAAGCAATGCGTCGGATCCACCGGCGACTTCTCCCCGCCGACATTGGAGACCATCCAGCGGTATGTTAGTCCACCCGTTGCCACAGTCCTCGCCCTGGTCACGCCGCTGCTAACGGCTGCTCGTTAGCAGATGCGTTGCGTTCGTACACGAGCAGGTAGACGTCCAGCAGAAGACCACGTACGTGCACTGCAAAGCCGGCCGAGGACGCAGCACGGTGGTCGTGGTGGCTTTCCTCATGCAGCACCGCGGGCTGAGCCTGGACGACGCCATCGCCCGCGTGCGCGCCAAACGCCCGCATGTCAGTCTGCACCCCAAGCAGCGCAACGTCCTGCGCGAGTTCGGCGCGGCCATGTTGGCGGCGACGTCCCCAGCCACGTCCTCCTCCTCGTGAGCTCCTTTGTACACTACCAAGCCACGCGATGCGTCGTATCGCCAGCAAATATCAGCGCTATTGGATTCTTCTCCCGTCTGCATCTGTCCTCACGCCTTGACGCGGAACGTGTACATGCCCTCGTCCGTGTCGGGCGACGTCCACTCGAGTCCGAAGCTGGCCGCCGTGTCCAGGACGTAGTCGATCGACACATTGCGCTTGGTGTAGCCCAGCACGAAGACGGAACCGGCGTCGTCTCCACGCGGCGGCCGCATCAGGTGGCGTGCCGTCTTGAACAGCGCCACGACGTACTCCTGTTCGTAGATGATGTCGGCGCCCAGCAGGACGTCGAACGTGTCGGTGATGGCCTCGAGGCCCTCGCCCCAGCGCAGCTTGCGGCACTCGACGCGGTCGGCGACCTCGTTCAGCTTGCAGTTGGCGACCAGCAGCTCGACCGTGTCGTCGTCTCCGTCCGTGATGACCACGCGCTGGTCCGTCAGGTGGGACGCGAGGATGCCGACGAGGCCCAGCCCGCTGCCCAGCTCGAGCACCGACTTGCCCGCGAACATGGCGCGGTGCGCGTACATGTAGTCGCTGAGGAAGTCGCCCGCGCGCCAGAGCGTGAGCCCCGTGGACTGCAGCGTCTGTCCGATGTCGCGCCGCAGCCCGTTGAGCCGGATCGTGATCTCCGGCGCCGCCTCCGGGCCGAATGTGAATGAGAACGAGTCCTCCTTGGGCTCCACGTCCAGCGCCTTCTGGATCTCCTCACGCACGTCCGCCGCGCTCTCCTCCACCGCGATACCGCGCTCCGCCGCGAACTCCTGCAGCGCCGCCAGCGCCGCGCTCGACAGCGCCAGCGGCTCGTCGTCGTCGTCGATCAGCGCCATCACCTCCTGCTGCTGAGCTCAATGCTCAATGCTCAATACTCAATGCTCAATGCTCAACATGCGGCGGCCACAAATCCGCTAAGTGCGCATGCATCACAATAATCAAGCAGATAGCGAACTTAGGAACAGCTACCCGATCAGATATTATCAGATCGTCTTCAGATGGTCACAAACTGGGTTCAAACCCGACGAACGAGGGCGATCGTCATGGAGTCGATGGCGCTGCTCCCGGTGCGCGCTGACGGAGGCCGTGGGCTGCAGGCGGACGGCGTGCTGGGCTTACTGGCTCCGTGGCTGACGCTGCGCGAGCTGTGCGCCGTGCGCGCGACCAGCAGGTTCAGCCGCGCGCAGCTGCCGGCGCAAACGTGGGAGCTGACGATCGCCGGCGTGCGGTCGGCCGGCGCGCTGGTGCAGGTGGCGCGCCAGTTCCCCAACGTGCGGCGGCTGCGCATCTGCCAGGTGCTACTGCCGGTCGAGGCGCTCACACTCGCGCTGTCAGCGCTGCTGGCCGCGCACTGGAAGCTGCGCGAACTCGAGCTGCGGCAGGTCTTCTGCCTGCACGACGGCCATGTGCGCATCCTCACGCACGAGTGGCCCGCGCTCGAGCGCCTCGTCATCCTGCAGTGCGACCAGATCAAATCGCCGGCCGTCTACGGATCGAACCTACGCTCTCTGGTGCTGCACAGTCAGTCTGCCACGCAGCTTCACGAAGACTCGAGCCTTCCGGCGCTCACCGACCTGTCGATCACCTCGCGCGCCATGTCGGCGATGGACGTGCGCGACCTGATCAAGCAGGCTCTTCGCAGGGCTCCAGCACTAGAAACCCTCGACTTGTCGGGCTGCTCGTGCGTCGAGCAGGTGCTGATCGACCCGGGCGATCTCCCGCAGCTGAGGACCCTCCGGCTTCGCGGCTCCCTGGCGCTGGAGCGGCTTCACGTGTCATCCAGGCTGCTCCAGGAGCTGGACGTGCGGCTGTGCGACCACCTGTCACACGTCGCGCTCGACTTGCCAGCCATCGCGCGGCTGAACCTGGCGTTCTTGAAGACCCTGACGCATCTCTACGTGCGCTCCAGCTCACTCCGAGCCCTCACACTGCGCGGAGACACCTTCCTGGAGCATGAGACCACACAGATCTTTTGTCCCAACCTAGACATTGTGGACCTCGAAGGCACGGAACTGACGGTGAGCAAGCTGATCAGCGTCGAAAAGGCGTGAAGGACTATGCTTTACTTGTACAAAACAGGCATCTCTGGTCTCTATTTGCTGGCCCTGAGTCGCTTGTCTGTCTGGTCATCCGTCGTCTCCAACTAGTTCCAGATCCGATGCTTCGTCCGAGACAGGATGGCTGGAAGATCGCTGCTGCCGATGTCTCCCTCGGCTCGGCTCTTGCTGCCACCGCGAGGGGAACGGCGTCGACTGCTCCTTCGACTCCCATCCGAGGATCTCGACGCCCGCGAATCGGACGACGAGTAATCGCTCTCGTACCGATCGCCATCTTTCCTGCCGCTCTTTTTGCTCTTCCTTTTGCGGTCGCTCTTCTTGTGCTTCCGCTTCTCCTTCTTGTGTTTTTTATCTCGCTTCCGCTTCTTGGAGGAAGATCTCCGGCGTTCCCGACTTCGGCCACGGCTACCGTCGCTGCTCTCGGACTCGTCGCTCTCCGAGTGACTCCGCCGCCGCGACGGACGACTCTCCTTGCGGCGACGCACGTCTTCTTCCAGCAACGCCCGCAGACGCTCTTCTTCCAAGCTCTTCGCGCTCTTGGTAGAAGATCGTTTACCCTCCGCACTCGAGCGCTTGCTGCTTCGATCCCGCGGTTCTGGTTGCTTGCGAGGCGATCTGTCGAGGGGCTTGGCCACGACTCGGCCGATCACCGCACGCGCCTTACTCAGATCGTACCTGGAGTCGCTGGAGACGTGGCGAGAGTGAGCGAGCATCCCCTTAGCGCGCAACAAGTCGTCATGCGCTCCATCTAGCAGCGGGTCGATGTCCACGGCCTGTTCCAGGCTATCCACCGCGTCTTGGAGTTGGCGCAGAGCAGTATGCGCTCTCCCTTTCGCGGCCAGCGCTCGAGCGTGCCGGTCGTTGAGCTTGAGCGCGCTCTCGAACTCGGCCGTGGCTTCGCGGAGCTTGCGCTTCTCTACCAGCTCCAACCCGTACTCGAAGCGCTCATCGGCCCACTTGCGCTTCTGCGCGCTGTCCAGCTCTCGATACGACCACGGATCCGGCTCGCTCGAAGCTCCCAGCTCGTCCGTCGCGCCGTCGACAGCTTGCTGCCGGTGCTTGGACGCTGCGGCCCACGCGAACGACTGGAACGAGTCGGGCGAAATCTGGAACATCTCCATCATCTTGTCAGGCCCGCGGAGATCGTGGAACAGGCGCGAGGACATGAGCAACGCGCTCAGTGGCTGCTCCTCGTCGCTGTGCTCAGCCGTCACGTCCCAGCCGGCGGAAGCGAAGGCGTCCACGTCAAACCCGTACACGGTCTGCATCTCTTCCAGTAGCTGCGGGTCGCTCCACGAGCCCTCGCTCTCGACCGCAGCCGACACGACCGCCACTGGCCGCGTGCTGTCGAGCGGCAACACATCGTCTCCGCTCGCATCATCCGCCATCAACAGCTGCGCGTCGACGTTCCGCGGGGCCACCACGCTTGCCAGCACTCCGTCCTGTCCGATCTGCGCGGCCGCCGCACCCACGCACCGCACCACGAGCCGCACCGTGCTGTCCGGTATCCGAATGCTCCGCTGCCAGCCGCTCGCCGTGTCGTCCCGCATCACGTGCGTCACGAGCAATTCCTCGAGGTTCAGCAGCCGGCCGCGGACCTGCAGCCGGCCGGAGAACCGGCGCAGCACCGCCCACAGGCACCTGCGCAGCACGTCCGGTGCTCGACCCGAGCCGCATCCTTCCAGCGGCGATGGCGCCGAAGCCACCGCGCGTTTCTTGCGTCGGCCGACGCTTGCAATCCGCGGCAGCAGCCGGTCTATCTCGTCTTCTTCGCCGCGGCCGCCCTCGCCTCCACGGCGGACCCCTCCCGCCCCGTCTTCGCCGGCCAGAGGGACCGACTCGGCGCCCCATCGACCCCGGAAGCGCGCCGCGAACGCGCGCTCCGCCTCCGCCGCGCTCATTCCTGCATGGGTAGTCTGTCGATGATCGATCGCCTCCTCCAACGTTATGTCGGGGTTCTCTATTGAAATAACTCACAGTAATGTTACCAACGCTCCATCTCGACGCTTCGCCAACACTCCCGCGACGCCAGCAAGACTCGAATATCATATAAATTAGATATATTCAATGTAGATTCGAGTATAATACCATGTCATCCTTGCCTTCATATCATAATTGGCTTGCTATCGAAACAAACAGGTCGTTTGGGGCACCTTTTTTCTGCGCCGCTCGGGTTCAACAGGCTCGGTTCCATTCCATTCTCTCACCCCTTCCAGGCAGGGGCAGCATGGGCAACTCGACGAGCTGGCTGGCGCAGGCGCTGTGCCCGGAGGAGCAGGCGCTGTGGGTGGCGGCCAAGGCGGGCGACGCCGAGTCGCTGCGCGCGGGACTGGCGCGCCTGACGCCCGAGACGCGCTACTACGCCGAGTGGCGGGACCCCGTGTACGGCTACTCGCCGCTGGCCAACGCGTGCGCGCAGGGCCACCTGGCGTGCGCGGCGGCGCTCGTGGCGGCCGGCGTGGACTGCAACGCGCGCGACGCGCTGGGCAACACGCCGCTGCACATTGCGGCGCGCGCCGGCAAGAGCGAGGTGGTGCGCGCGCTGCTCGACACGCTCGCGGTCGACTACCACGCGCGCACGACTTCTCGCGGCCAGACGGCGCTCGACATTGCGCGCCACGAGTACGCGGCCGCCGACGGCCGCGCGCACAAGTTCGTGCAGTGCATCGAGATGATCGAGAAGAAGCTCTGCCTATACTCGGGCTGGCTCTACCAGCGCGCGGACAACCTGCTGTCACTCGCCTCGGGCATGCCCTCGCTCAACTCGTGGAAGAAGCGGTGCGCCACCGCCCGACATGTGCGCGCTGAAGCGTCCGTAGTGGGTCTAACGGGCTTGGATGGAGCAGGTACTGCATCGTGCTGCGCACGGGCGACCCCGACGTGGTGGAGATCGACCTGTTCCCCATGCACCCGGGCGAGAAGCGGCCGCCGTGCCCCAGGTGCGAGCGCGCGTCGTGGATGTCAAGGCAAGTTCCGCAGGCATGCTCACTGTTCGTGGTGACGCAGCTCGGAGCTCGTGTACCGCGCAAGCGATGGGATCCAGGAGAGCAGCGACGTGACGTGGCTGAGCCGCAAGGACTTCCGCTTCTCGCTCCTGGTGGTCGCCAAGTCGGGCGTCAACCGCGTGTCGGCGCCAGAGTCGGTCGACTTCGCCGCCAACAACAACGAGGAGCTGCTCGCCTGGAAGCTCTTCTTCACCAACATCCGCGTACGTTGCTCCCTTCTCGCCCGGTCCGTCGTCTCGCCATCGCTCACGCTGTCTTCTCGGTCGACCGCCCAGCTCCACGGCTCGAGCCACGTTCAGATCTCCAGCGCGTTCACCACTGGCGCGCCTGCCGCCGCTCGGCCAGTCGTTGGCGGCCAGTCCGCCGAGGCACTCTCTCAGCAAGAGCAGCAGGACCTGGAGCGCGCGCTTCGGCTCTCAATGGAAGAGTCTCGCCGTCGGTCGCTCGCTGCCTCGGCGCTGCCCTCCGCCCCCTCGCTGTCCATGGTTAGCAGCGAGGTGTCTCCGCGTGCGACCGTCGGTCCGGACGGCGTCGAGATCGTCCAGCAGATCGGGTTGTACGCAGAAGCGAGCGCGGCATCAGCATCGGCTTCGGCGCCTGCGGCCAGCGCGAGCGACGACGACATGTCGGCGCAGAACGAGTGCGTCATCTGCTTCGACGGCCCGCAGGCGGCTGTGTGCGTGCCGTGTGGCCACAACGCCATCTGCATGGACTGCGCGGAGGAGATCCTGGACACGACGCGCCTGTGCCCTGTATGCCGCCAAACCGTCCGCGAGGTGATCAAACTCTACCGCGTGTAGGAGCGGGCAACCGGACTGTGCACACATCGATTGCAAGCAGAGAGCCTCGTCGAGCTCTCCTCCAAGGTGGCGTCTTTCAACAACAAGTGATAAGTTATGTGGTGCTTTTCAGTGAGGACATGGCTGTCTTGGCCTCACCATCGCGCTAATTCACACGCGGTACAGCTTGATGAGCTCCCGGATGGGCTGCCGGCACACCGGGCACTCGCATGAAGTCTCCAGGATCTCCTCCGCGCACGCCATGCAGATGGCGTTGTGGCCGCACGGCACACACACGGCCGCCTGCGGGCCGTCGAAGCAGATGACGCACTCGCCGATCGACGAGTACGACGGCGCCTGCGCGAAGTTGACGACCGGCGGACTGCGCGCGGCCTCAGCTGCTTCACTCGCAGCTTCGGCCGTCGGGAAGATGCTGTCGCTTATCTGAGGCTTGGCTGGTGAAGGAGGGAACATGTCCGCGACGTCCTCCCAGTCCGGCGCCGACACGGCCGCAGCAGCAGCAGCGGCAACAGGCGGCGCTGTCTGGAGCGATAGCCGGATCGCTCGGCGCAAGTCTTCGTCTTCCTCCGTCGACCGGAATGTGCTGACCACTGATGCGGCAGGCGGTGCCTGGGGGCCAAGTCCATGGGGCTGAACGTGCGCAGGCATCCTCTGGCGGTCGCCTGGACGAAACATGACAAGCTGCTGCTGGTGATACTCGAAGAATGACCGCCACGCGCTGAGGCCTTCCTCGTCGACCGCCGCAAACTCTAGCGGCTGCATGACCATCGGCACCTCGCAGTGCGCCTTGGTGTCTTTGACGACCGCTTGCAGGACGAACGTGTGCTCCTTGCGGTTGAACCACTTGGTATCCTCGGCCGGTGTCATGCCCGCCGCCACCTGGTACAGCACGACGGTCGACGGGCACACGGGCCGCTTGCCGCTGCTCGGCCGCATGTTGAACAGCGCGAGCTCCAGGAGCTCGGGCGTGCCGCGTTCCAGCACGATGCAGAACCTGCTCGAGCCAACGCGGACCGTCAGTCAACTGCTCCAGGTGAGAAGAGGGGGAAGAGAGAGGAGAGGGCGACGCACCTCCGCGTCCACGAGTTGAGCGACGAGATGCCCGAGACGTAGGACAGCACGTTGTCCGTCTTCTCGTACAGCCACCCGCTGTACAGGCAGAACCGCTGGAGGCGTCAATGAAACAGCAGCCCATCAGTCAGTCGGTCGGTCAATCGCTAGACGGCAAGGTGATGGATGGAGTCCAGCGAGGCGATCGATACCTTCTCCAGCAGCTCGATGCATTCTTGGTAGGCCCTGGGGGCCTCGTCCTCCTTCACGAAGCGGTGCCTGGCCACGTCCAGCGGCGTCTTCATGCACAGGTTGGTCGCGAACGGGAAGACGCGCGGCGTCTCCAGCAGCAGCTGTACCAGCGCGGGCTGTCCGTGCTTGCAGGCCAGGTGCAGCGGCGCGTTGCCCTTGTAGTCCGTGGCGTTGGCGTCGGCGCCCGCATGCAGCAGCAACCGCGCGCACTCGCGACTCCCCGTGGCCGCCGCCGCCGCTAAGGCCGTGCGTCCCGTCAGCGGCTCCTGCCACTCGATGTAGCGCCGCGTGCTGGGCGTGAGCCGCGCCAGCGCCGAGCGCATCGTGTGCGCGTCGCCGGCGCGCGCCGCCTGCCAGATCACCTGGTCCTCCGGGTACAGGCACTGCAGCAGCCAGCTCGCCACCGCGCCCATGGTGTCTGTCGCGCTCTGTTGGTCTGTCGGTCGGTCTGTCTGTCGGTAGGTCGGTCTGTCGGCCGCGCTTCCAGCCTGCTGCTCGCTCGGTGGAGTGATCAAATGTGTGAGCGATCAGCCATGGCCGTGCGCTTCCCGCGGCATGTTCTTGCCAGGAATGGTGGTAAGGTGGAAGGAATGATGGATTTTTCCCCACCATTCATGGCGTTGTAAGTTTCGTCTGGGATGCGAGACTTCTTCCATCGTTTGCTTGTTTGCATTTGATATACTTTATCGAGAGAATATCTGATTCTGCTGTGGCAGGAGTGATTGCTGAATCGACATCATCACCAACATGCACGTGGCACTGCGCGTCGATGGCCCCGCGATGAATGGATGCGCCTCAGCTGCTCGCTGCTCCTCCACGTGACTCACAATCCTGGTGGTGCGGTGCGCTGCTGCTGCGGTCGCCAGTTGAAGCCGCGGCGGGACAACAGCGCGAAGCGACGGCGTCACCGGCGGTTCCTTCCGTCGAACGAACCTGCTTGGCTCAAGCGCTGCTAATGGCAGCCTGCCTGCCATCCATGGGCCAAGGTGCCAGAAGTCAGCACGAGACGCCCGCGCTTCAGTTACAGCCGTTCGCTCGCTCGATGGTCGCACGCGGATGGAAGCGGGCGAGCCTCAAGCGCTGCCTCGCTGGCCTCGCTCACAATCCGTTTCCAGCACTGCGCACATCGCCTCAGCCTCCGACAACCGCTCATGCGCTCGTGCCGCGCTGGAGACCCCAGCGAGCTGGTGGTCGACTCGTCCGCCTTGGCCAAGCGCGTGGTGCACAAGTTCACGGGGGGCGAGCATGGCGTCGTGTTCCAGCAGTCGACAGACACGAAGAGCCTGGTCTCCTGCCAGCTCGTCTGGAAAAAGGGCGAGCGGCTAGGCATCACGTTCGTCGAGAAGCGCGGCGGCCGCGGCGTGTTCGTCAAGCAGACCGCCAAGCGCGCGTTCGCCTCGCTCACCGGTCACGAGCTGGTGCGCGTGCAGGGCACCCCGGTGCATGCGCTCGACATTGCCTCCGTGCTGCGCGTGCTGCACGCCTCTCCGTCGCCGTGCGTGCTCGTGTTCTCGCCACCTCAGGCGCCCGTGACGATCTCCAAGCTGTCGGTCGAGATGAAGCGCAGCGGCGTCCTGCCCGGGATGGCGCTCGTCTCCATCGACGGCGACAGCATAATCGGATCGACGCTCCGCGAAGTGCGTGAGCGGGTCGAGAAGGCCAGCGGAAGCCACCCGATCCGCCTCGAGTTCGCATTGGACGAGCACACGAGCCCGAAGACAGCGGCAGTCAAGGACCCGGCCAAAGACCGATTGTCTCCGCGGCAGCAGGCGCAGATGCTGCACAAGGCCAACATGCGCAACGGCATGTCGGTTGCGGCCGTGCTCGCCGCGCTCAGCTTCTAGCGCGGCAGACTGTCCGCAGTGGCGTGTATGTATGCATGGAGCAACGAGTAGCGATTGTGCATGACCTTCCCGTGTTCCACGCCCTCATCGTTGACCTTGATGGCCTCGGCATGACCTCCTCGACCTTGCTGCATGCCCCTGGAATTGGGTACAGCCAGCTGCGCATTTTCCACTTCAAACGCGTTCTGATTGGTTGGATTAACTCGATATCCTCTCTCCATTGGCTAAAAGTCAGCCTTGTCGTTCTTCCCCAAAGCAAAACGCACAAAGCAACCTGAGCGAGAAGGAAGGAAGGCAGAACTCGGACGCGATGCTGACGGCGCTCAAGCCGCTGGTGCTGGCGGCGCTGGTGGCGAGCTACTGGCTGCCGCAAGTGCCGCTGCAGCTGGCGGGCGAGGAGGGCTCGGACGTGCAGGTCCAGGTCGTGCGCTTCATCCTCACGATGCTCACCATGTGGGTGACGATGCTGCGCGGCGTGCGCTTCTGGCTGTCGGCGCTCGTGGTGCTCGCGCAGGCCGCCTGCTGGGGGCTCTTTCTCACCAAGGAGCGCGACCACCAGCAGGTCGGCGAGGCCGTCGAGATGCAGAAACAGCTCTTTCAGCTGGGCGCCGTCTTCTGCTTCGCCCTGCTCTGGATCCTCGTGCTCTTTACCGGTGGCAACAGCGAGCAGGACCGCTTCCGGTGCGTTCGTTTGTTGCTGAGTAGATGAAGGGTCCCTGTCTCGTAGCTGATGTGGATGGATTTGCTGGTTGCAGGGTGCGACTGACGGATTTCTACGCCAAGCACAACCCGGCCAAGCTGCCGGAGGTGGCGGCGCTCGTAAAGAAGTACGAGGGCAACGAGGACCTGCTGTTCGCGCGCCTGCACCGCAAGTACAACGCGCTGTCGGCGGACGAGCCGGCGGCCAAGGTGGCCAACATTGACGAGAGCGCGTTCCTGTACGAGCAGTCGGAGGACGAGGCCGTGGACACGGATGCGGCTGCCGAGGCCGACAACGAGGCCGACTCGGACAGCGAGTCGCGCGCGCCGGCGGAGCGCGAGACGAGCTCGGGCGACAGCGACGATGGCTTCCAGGTGATCAAGCCGCCGGTCGTGGCTCGCGCCGTGTCACCCGTCGGCGCGTCGCCCGTCGGCACGCCGCCCGTGTCGCCACGCAGCGCGGCGCCGCTCGCGCACACTCGCCGGCAGTCATCCACGCTCATCCAGGAGGCGATCGCCGAGGCGCGACGCGCGCAGGAGGAGCGCGTCAAGGAGCGGATCTCGCGTCTCATGGCCAAAAAGCAATCGTTGGCCTAGGCAGCAGCTCCAGCGCGCGGGAAGTCTCGCTGATGGCATGGCAGGCGGCGACGCCGTCTCGAGACGCGATCGCGGAGCCTCCCAGCGAGCTGCGAGCCAACGACACGGCTATGGAGGATCTATCTCGCCTGCTATCAATGGTAGCGCATCGTCTCTTCGTCTACAGATCGCTCGGGTCACTGATGTCACCGCCATCGGCTGGCGTCTGGATCGCATTGACACGCACTTGGATCCAGCACTTGATAAAAACCTACGCTTTGGCAGCAAAACCACGATCGTTTTGCTAGGTTTAATTTCTCCGTTCATAGGTTTCATTCTCCCAAGCACCGCCGCCGCCTTGGTGCAGAATTGGACCGGACGACCGGAAGCGACGCGCCGCACGGACTCCCGCTTCTCGCCCTCAGTGTTGGAAGGCCCAACCGATACAGGCGAGCATGACCAAGGCGGCGACCGTGCGCGCCATCTACAAGTGCCTGCTGCGCGACGCGCGCGAGCTGCAGCGCACGCCGCACTTTGCGCTACGCGCGCCGCTGCGGCTCGAGGACTGGGGCGCCGGCCAGTTCGTGGACCCCACGCGCGGCGCCACGAACCGCAGCGCCGAGGCGCTGACCACAGCCGAGCCGCTGCGCGGCTTCATGGACTACGAGCGCTGGCGCCGGCAGAGCTTCCGTGGGCCGCGCGAGCGCCACGGGTTCGACGTGGCCGGCGTCATCCGCCGCGTCTTCCGCGACAACATGCGGCTGGCGGACAAGGAGGTGCGCACGGGACAGGAGGTGGCGAACGCGCACTGGACCAGCGACTGACTCTGCGCTGTGACCGCGCTACCGACTGCTGCAGCTGATCGAGATCAAGCTGGACGAAGCCGTCATGTGCGTTGTGTGGACGGAGCAAGCGCGGAGAAGAGGTGCCGAGGCTGACGCGAGGTGGATTGTGGCTGCAGGACGCTCCAGGAGCTGTCGGAGCAGCTGCTTCTGGCCAAGTGCTCGAGTGGTGCGTGCTTCGTCCGATGGTTGCGGACGGACTTAAGGACTTTGGCGGTGGGGCCGAGATGACTGACTCGTGATGCTGGCTGCTCTGCCCGGCGCAGTGACCGTGACGGACGGCGTGCGCGTCGAGGTCACGAGTCAGTACGTGCAGACGCACTCGAACCCGGCGGACAACGTCTTCCGCTTCACGTACCGCGTCACCATCACGAACGAGAGTACGTCTGGCTCCTCGATGAGGTGAACGGAAGCTCTCCCTCACTCCACGCGTTGCTTTCTCCTCAGATGAGCACACGGCCGTGCAGATCCTTGGGCGGCAGTACACGTTCGAGAGCGACAAGGGACAGCGCATCGCGCTGCCGCGCAACTCGCCGGGCATCGTGGGCAACACGCCGGTGCTCGCGCCGGGCGACACGTTCGAGTACGCTAGCGGCGTGGACATCGACTCGCCGCGCGGGACGGTCACGGGCTGTCTGCACGCGCTGCGGCGGCCGGGCGACCCGGACCACGAGGAGTTGTTCGACGCGTTCGTGTCCAAGTTCGCGCTGCTGGCGCCGCAGTCGGCGCGCTCGGCCGCGTGATCGCCATGCGGCAAGAGCGAGGGATGCGTGGATGCCACCTCGTGCTGGGGATAGCAGGAGGGGTTAGATAGACAAACGCTCGGCGCACACCTTCCGCACGTGCCAACGCCGTGGTGACAAAGTAGAGCACAGAGAAGACAAACGCCCAAGACGCGCGAGCGCCTTGGGCATGGCGCCAGGCGCCATTGAAAGTGATGCATTTGGTGTCGATGTGCTCTCCTCTAGCGGCGAGGACTCGGTAGCGGGCCCGCTCGAAACTGTACGCAGTCGGCTCTCCGATCAAATCCACGGTGGTGGAGGGGCGAAGAAGGCTCGCAGCCAACGAGCAAGCGCTTGCTTACTCGACGAGCGTGTGGTACGCAGGGTAGTACATCTTGGACGCGATGTACGCCTCGAGGCTGGCACCGCGGCGGATCTTGGGGCGGAAGCCTGCCACCTCGTCGTCCAGCGCGCACTGCATGACAGCCGTGGCCACCTTGAGCGACACGTGGCGGATGTTGTCGACCGACGGGAACACCTGACCCTTGGCCCTTTCCTCGGGAGTCAAGGTCTGCGACAGCGCCTTGGCCGCAGCGTACAGCATACGGTCCGTGACGCGCGACGCATGGCTGACCTTGCAGGCCAGGCCGACGCCCGGGAAGATGAACATGTTGTTGCACTGGCTGATGGAGTACTGCTTCCCCTCGTACTCGACCGGGTCGAACGGGCTGCCACTCGCAAACACGCACTTGCCCTTGGTCCACTTGTACGCGTCCTCGGCGGTACACTCGGCGACCGATGTGGGGTTCGACAGCGGGAACACAATCGGCTGCTCCACGTGCTTGGCCATCTCCTCCACGGCTTCCTGTGTGAAAGCGCCACGCGCAGCGCTGAGACCCATGAGCATCGTGGGCTTCACGCTCTTGATGACGTCCACGAGGCTCGACTGGTCGGCCAGGTCGGAGCGCGAGAAGTACTTCTGGCCCGAGTTGAGGCCGGCGCGCGACGAGCCCAGCAGTCCATGCTGGTCCAGGATGTAGAAGCGGCTGCGGGCGTCGTCGGCCGAGATGCCCTCGCGCAGCATACCCTGCAGCAGCGTGGTCGCGACACCAAGACCGGCGCTACCGGCACCCAGAATGACAATGCGCTGGTCCTTCAGCGGGACGTTGACGAGCTCGCACGCACTGAGTGCGCCGGCCAGCACCGTGGCGCCAGTGCCTTGGATATCGTCGTTGAAGCACAGCTGCTTGAGGCGGTACGCGTTCAGGACGTCAGCGGCGTGGTCGCTGGAGAAGTCCTCGAACTGCACGAGCGCATTCGGCCAGCGGTGACGCACGGCGCGCATGAACTCGTCGACGACGCCCCAGAAGACCTCGCCCGTCAGACGCGGGTGCTGCATGCCGAGGTAGAACGGGTCCTCCAGGAACTGCTTGTTGTTCGTGCCGACGTCGAGCACGACCGGCAGCACCTTGCGAGGGTCAATACCACCCGCGGCCGTGTAAAGCGCCAGCTTGCCGATGGGGATGCCCATTCCGTTGACGCCGAGGTCGCCGAGACCCAGGATGCGGCTGCCATCGGTGACGACGATCACCTCCACGTCGTCGCAGGGCCAGTTGTGCACCATGGCGCCGAACTGGCTGCGGTCCTCGGCGCTGAAGTACATGCCGCGCGGGCGGCGGAAGACGCTGCCGAACTTCTGGCACACCAGTCCGACCGTCGGCGTGTACACAACAGGCGCTATGGTTGCAGCAACACGAGCAGATAGCGCATGTTAGCACCGCGCGTCACTTGAGGACCGCGCCACGCGCAACGGACGTACCAAGCTCCTTGATGTTGTCGATGAGCAGGCGGAAGAAGAGCGTCTCGTTTCGGTTCTGCAGGTCCGACAGGAAGATGTTCTTGCGCAGCGGGTCCGGCTCCTCCGAGTACACCTGGTAGATCTTCTTGAGCTGGGCGTCCATGTCCAGGCGGCGCGGAGGCACGAGGCCGCGCAGACCTGGTTGGCGTCACAAAACAGTCGACGTGCATGGTTTGTTAGTTAGCCCTGGCATGCATGCAGGCACGGCGGCGATCTCATGGGGAATGACGACACACCGAGGCGGTCGCGCTCGACCATCTTGAAGCCGGTGCCCTTGTTGTACAGCGGGTCGTGCACCTGTCGCAGCGATGACACGAGCAGGCGGCGTCAGTCAGCGCCTTGCCACGTCGCACGTGCTGCATGCAGGCCGTTATAGAGAAGCACGCACGATGCTGATGCCCTTCATGCCCGTCTTGACGGGCGGGTTGTACTTGGGCACCGTGTGCACGTATTTCTTGACCGGCTCAGGTTCCTCGACGGCCTCGTCCTTGGTCACCTCGGCGGGCAGCACCTCTTCGCCCTCGGCGCTCGACGCGACGCTCAGGAAGCGCGCGGCCAGCAGCCGGCGTCCGGGCGCCGCCGCCGCCTGCAGCGCTGCTGCCTGGAGCGCGCGCGGGGTCTGCAGATTGCGCGCGAGCATGCTGCTGCTGCTTGTCGTGGTCGTCGGTCGACCTGAGACCGGCGCGACCTGATGGAGAGGGGGGAAATGCAGGAATGCAGAAATACGTGGCCAAGGCACCGATTGGTGTGCTTCTGGGTGTCCCAGGGGGCAATCAGATGGGAACAAACAGAAGGAGCGGTGCTGCTTGGATGTGCAGAAACTTTGTGGGGGGGCGCGGGGGGGGGGGGGGGGGGGGGGGGGGGGGGGGGGGGGGGGGGGGGGGGGGGGGGGGGGGGGGGGG